>CAKAOI010026781.1:13869-61031 GCA_916701655.1 Sebastiscus albofasciatus
TATAACGGTAAATATGAGTGCTGGATACTACTATGTGTTTGAGGGAGAAAAGAAGACATTGTTCTCTTAATGTAACGTGATTTATACCGGAACATTTCTTAGTTTACAGCTGCTAACAGACAGTAACGTCAGCCTGGTTAAAGACATGCTGTGATTAGCTAGTTAGCTTAACGTTAGCATTAGTTAGCTTAACGCAGTCAGCTCTCCTGTGAGATTTCAAGAATAAAGTCATAATATTATAAAGTAGTCATTTTACTGTTATTTAATTTTTTTCTCGTAAAGTTATGACTTTATTCTCGTAAAGTTATGACTTTATTCTCGTAATAATTACGACTTTTTTCTCGTATAGTTATGACTTTATTCTCGTAATATTATGACTTTATTCTCGTAATATTACGACTTTTTTCTCGTAATATTATGACTTTATTCTCGTAATATTACGACTTTATTCTCGTAATATTACGACTTTTTTCTCGTAAAGTTATGACTTTATTCTTGTAAAGTTAAGACTTTATTCTCGTAAAGTTATGACTTTATTCTTGTAAAGTTATGACTTTATTCTCGTAATATTACGACTTTATTCTCGTAAAGTTATGACTTTATTATGGAAATCTCAGATGTTTTGTCCCTCAATGTGGCCCTAATACTCCATCGTACATTGTCTCTTTGGCCCTCACTGCATTAGACTTATATAGTACTTAAGTACTAATACTTAGACTATAAACTGTGTTATCTTCATCACAGTGCTCAAATGTTTTGAGGCTCCAGGCAGATTCTTTTTTTTTTTTTTGCCTAAAATGGCTCTTTTGATAGTAAAGGTTGTTGACCCCTGAGTTAACGTTAGCTTTAGTTAGTTAGCTTAGTTGACAAATCGTTCTGAAAATGTAACGTTAACGTTACTTCACTTGTTTCAAAAATGAATCAGAGTTTTAATATCTTTGCACATCTCAGCCAGTTGCATTTTAGCAATGCTTAATTCAATAATTGACTAACCTAGGTCACAATATTTAAGAAAATAATTTATAGATAGATAGATAGATAGATAGATAGATGGTAACCTTATTGATCCCGAGGGAAATTCAAGTTTCCAGCATCACAGTTCCAAAGTGCAAAACAAGTTAGTAAAAAGGCAGTAAAAAAGTTGGTTTTACAAAGTACAAACAAATATACCAGATATAAAAATACAAGGAGATGAAGAAAACTGTTAAAAGTGAATATAGTGCAGGGTAACAGCTGTGATACAGGACAGTTAAAAAAGTGAATATAGTGAAGAAGAGACTGTTAAAAATGAATATAGTGCAGGGTAACTCCAGTAACTTAGTCTATGAAAGTGCACTGTGTGCATTATTATCTGTCCTGCAGACCGTCCTCCTTTGCCCCCCCCCCCACCACCCCTCCCTAGAGAGGTGTTGTACAGTTTGATGGCTCGTGGGACAAAGGATTTCCTGAGTCTGTCTGTGGAGCTATGTTAGGTTATTCAAATTCCCTGCAAAGTTATAACCTTTTGAAAATGTTAGCTTTGTGTGTTCTTGTTTTGATGACATTTTTGCAATAGTATTTATGGCTTATTTACAAGTAACTTTATTCATCTAACTCAATTATGCCTGTAGATTTGACTTACAATAACTGCACTATACTGTATAATGACTGTGCAATATCATTATCATTATTACTACTCAGGTGTAATTCATACTGTGCAATATTTTGATGTGGAATTTAATTTCTTTCTCTGTGCAATATCATTTTCCACTTGTGCGATTTTGTTAATGGTCTGTTTATTGTCAATACTGTATATACTGCTCCTATTTTTATACTTCCTTCTATTTAAATGGTTCATATTTTGTTACACTTTGTTCAGCTCTGTTTTTACTGTGTTAGCTGATGCATCTTGTTTTTTTTCACTAACTGGACTAATAAAGGAATATCTTATCTTATCTTATCTTATCTTATCTTACATAGCAAAAGTGAATTGAAGTCAATTTTATTTGTATTACCCAAAACCATACGTTTTGTTTTGAGTGTCAAACTTAGAGTCTTGTGTATGAGTTGTTGCATTCTTCAAAGTAAGGATTTCATTGTGTGTTTTCAGGTGAAAGAGAGAAAATACGTCTCTAAGAAGATGATGACAAATAAAAATATTGTACGCTGTCCCAGTCGCTCTTCCAAACGCAAGAAAGAAAAGGCTGGCTCCCAGATTGCAAGCAGCAAGGATCTGAAACCTCTGGATAAACCAGCCGACGGTGACATCCCTGCTGTTTCTCCAGAGCTCCTGACCACCGGCCAAGTTCATCTGGGTTTTCCAGACAGAGTCTACCTGTTGGCATCAGTCATCTTCCAGAATAATCACCTGGAGAAGCCTGTTCACCAAACGGTGAATTATGGTAAAGAAAGAAGGCTCCCATTACCTGAAGTCAAAGATGAGGAGATGCAACGTGCAGCTTATGAGCTGGCCTTCAATACATTTAAATGTGAGTGAAGTTGGTTGGATTTTTTGAACTGTTTGTTTTTTTTCCTTTTACCTTCTGTCTTTCCTTATTCTGTCAACCTATATATATCCACACACTTTATTCACTTGCGTTGTGTGTTTTTGGCGACTTTGGAGTGAGGACATCAGCCAATTGTGTTCAGTAACCCCTATATTGATTAATTTCAGGTACATCAAATTGCAAGTAAAGCCTATTTGATTGGTAAACAAACAGCCATTCTGCATGAGAATGAATAGCCCTGGGGAAGTTAATTGGTAGAATTGGATATAGATAGATTGATAAAGGGCAGGCGAGAAAAAATGCTTGAATGACCAGGGGGGATTCATTGTGATGCTACAAATCAATCTGGCCCATAATCTGTTATCTGGGACTAGGGTGTGGTCTGGGTGGCCGAAGTCACGGGGGTCTGTAATCACCATGGTGATAAGGGAGGGGAGGTGAGCCGACTGTCGGTACAGGAAACTGGCTGGAATCGATTTAATGCTTTCTCCACGGATGTAGAGGTCAGGTAGCAGGAACACCCTCGTAGCCATGAAGGATTTTTTTTCCCTTCTCACTATCCATCCTCTGAACTTGGACAAGCCTCGGGCCTACATGTCCCACAATTAATGCAGATCACCTCAAAATATCCATCATCATAAGCGAAGCCCCAGCCGTGTTGCTGTAACCTATATTACTTTTACAGCTGTAGGTCATAGTACTTACATTACCAGGTAAAATCGACTATTGCGAATAATAATAATAAACTACAGACCTTAGAGATGATATTGCCAGGACATTGTTTTCATCCATCACCCTTTTTTCTCTCTATGAGAGGATGCCTGTATACACTAACCAGGATGAGGAGTTTGCTGTTACTGTAGACATATGAAAACCTGTTAATTTGCTCAAGAGCTTGAACTTGAGCTCTACTTAGAAGTCTTGTCTGCTTAAGCTTAGATCAATTACAATGTACTGCATTTCTTCTTCAATTTAATCCCCTTTTTGGTCAGAGCTTATTTCAAAGACAAATATTCAGTGTTTTATCAGTGCTATGTTAGTACGGTTCTTCTCTACAGGTCCCATCCTCCATGTCTGACATTTCTAGAATTAGTTCATTTTGGGAGTTTCAGCTAGTAGGGTATAACAGAAAACTTAAACGGAGGATGAGCTACAGATGTTGGGTTTAATAGAAAAGAGTTTTCCTGTATCTGAGGTTAAATCAGTTTCCTTTGCTACAGTTGTTGTATTTGCATAGAAGATTGGCAGTACATCATTGTTGCGCAAGAAGAGCAGCTTGGTACTGATTTTTAACTTCTAGAGACATGATTGTCGACTTACCTCGATCACATACGTATTTTGGTCACATGTTAGATCCACTCGGGCTGGCTGTGTGGTGAAATTGGGTGCAGATGAAATGACACAGCCTGGAAGCCAATGTTAATCTTTACTCTTCCTCCTCCCACGAACAGCCTGACTTTTGGTGCAGAAATTGATTTGCTAGTGACACACACCCGTGCTGGCAGTCACACACACATACACACACACAAGACACATCGTTCGTGCACTGCCTTGGAAATGACTGATCCAAAATTGAGCTGAGGTCAGTTGTTAACCTAAAGAAGAAGTGCTTCTGCAGCGAAAAAACACGCAGAGCAAAATGCCAATGAGCTCTGGTATTGATCTTGTGATTATAACTCTTATCTATTTAAAACAAAAAAGTCGCTCAGTAAGCTCCGCATCGGTGGCTGCTGAGGGCACAGACTTGTCTGTTGTCAGTCAATACTAAAATATGGAGTGGGAGTTGGTGATGATGTTTACCCTGGTGTGGATTTGACATTTCATAGACAAAGACGAAGTTGAAGTCAGCCAAATGACAAATATTAGCAGTCAAGTCATTTTTGCGCCTTCCCTTCCTTTCCCTGTCTCCTCCTCTCTTTTTTTAATATCTTTTCTTTACTTTCTTTAACCTCCCCCGTCTCTTTAAAATGCCTGAGTGACTGCCTGCTTGATCACTGACCTAGAGGCAGTTCAAGTTGTCAAAGTTTCATATCTTATTGACGTGTCGTACCTTGTGTTCTCAGTGCTCGAGGTATGTGCAGATGTTCTAAAGTTATGTAAAGTTAATTTTTGTGAATTTGTACTCGTAAAAAAGTAGTTGACCTTGTCGCTGGCCATGAGAGCCTCCCCCCCTCCTCTTCCCTCTTTCTTTCCACTGGCTACTCCTCTGAGTATTTCTGCCTCATTGTCCATACTGTCCAGCTGGGCTGCCAGACGCCCTTGTCAGACGACTGTGGCTGCTGTATTCTCTGTGTGCGACTAGAAAGCTTCTTTTCCACCACTTTGTGTTAGGCTGGATTTAGAGCATGAGAGAGATAAAGACATTTTCGTCCTTGAGCACAATCTGAAACACCTACCACCAGTATGCCACAGCAAATATTAAATTGAGCAGGTGCATGATACGTAGGATAGATTTGCCATTTAGTCCAACGGTGATTGTATAACTTATGGCACGTACCTTTTTTTGGCTGGTCCTCTGTTAGATTAATGTGCAATTGGGTGCACTGATGTGAAACATTGTGAGACAAAGACCTGGCTTTAAGGGGAGTGGAGCCTGCATTCAGGTCTGGCTCTTTCACTAAGGATTTGTTTGACTATAGTCACCATCAGTCACTGCTCATTGTGTAATACCTGGATGGATGCCACAAAACACACAACTTCAACACAGGTCCTCCGATGACTAGTGCCTCCTGCTGGTGTTGGATTCATTTCTTGTTAGACTGATTTCAAGTCATTTTTTTTAGAGTTGGGAGTTCTGATTTGAGAGAATATTTCTTGTCCCACAAGTAAAACCCAGGCACTGTGTCGGCTGTGTAAAGATGTCTACTGTAAGTGATTTATAGCAGAATTTCCTCTGTGTTTTACTCAACCTGCTGTGTCTGATTTATAGCATGCGGAAGACTATGACCTCTACAGACCCAACCATCATGACTCCCTCAGGGGGCAGCGCTGCTCCGTGTGAGTGGTTATCTCTTCAGGGCTTATCTTTAAGGCCCTCTGCAGTAATGGCCACTATTGTAAACCCCATTGACCTGCACCTGCTATAAATTACACCACTGCTGATGATACGCGTTTGTTTCCTCAATTAAAGATAAGCTCTCTAACGTGCAAACATTTATTGGTGTACCTGGCTGTTTGTGTGTATACGTGGATGTAACTGCACGCAGACGTGTGTGTTCTTTGCTTCTGCCCTACACGCTATCTACCCAGCGTACATTTGGCTGAGACCCAGAGTACAGTTTGGCATGATTTGAGGTGTTGTGATGAGTTAACAGCAGTGTCTGTGGTTCCCATGGTGTCTCAGTGGACGGGCTGGGCTTACCTCCTATTTGCAGCTTAAGAGGTGTGTCTGACAGGAATAAGAATTAACCAAGAAGCCAACCAAGCATGTGGTAGACAGACACAAGCATATTAATGTTGAAACCGTGGGTTATCACACTTACACAAACACAGGCACCCTCGTTCCCACCTTTTATTTAAACTCATCCGCAGTAGCATAAAGAGCCTTTTTCCGACCTCACTAGAAACACATCCACGTTAGAGAAATGATCCTTTTGCCCATTTTCAGTGTGTAATGAGCAAACACTTTACCTGCACAGTGGCTTTAGAAGCAGCTGTTCTTTAATCCCGATATGATAAACTGGATAGTGTTGGCGGCTCTCCATCTCCGTCATATTGAAAAGGAGAGCCCACTGTTCACAGATGGGAAAGGAAGAGATAAGTCTCTGTGTGTGTTTTTATGTGCATTTCAGAGAGAAAGCCTCCTGCAGGCTAGCGAGACAGTTTCTGCCTTCATGATACGACAGCCAGGGCACGGGGATGAAAAAACTCTATAAACCACTAGATATTTGATAGGCAGCTCCCACCACTTCACAGGTCGTTACCTTTTTCAGACTGCCGTCCAGATTTGATAAAGAAGGTCAAGTAAAGTTTAATTGTATAGCCTAGGAAGAAAAGGAAAACTCCTAAAAACTTAACAGATGATGGACCCAATTTAAGTTTTAGAATTCGTCCTGTATGGTGTATATAAAAGTGTAAGACAAGACAATTACGTTTGTCCATCAAGTCACCACTACATCATTTGTCAGAAATAAAATCAAGAAAATAACAACTCATACATAGACAGCCTAGTTTAGAATACATGCGTGCCTGTTGTATTTGGTTTCACTGTTTAGATGGAGGATGTTTATTACTTCAGATGTCATTAATGTCATTAGTCCTTCGATTACACACCCACTCACCACAGACAATATAAATGAAAGAAATGAGGCAAATGAAGAATCAGATTAACTCTAATTAAGCACCAAATAAGCGTTTAATCACAGGAAATTAAACCCTCCATCTAATTGAATTATCTTTTCAAATTAAATCATTTGGGGTGCCTCTAGGAGCCTCTCTTGCTCTTTGTCTTATCCCTTTTCTCTCTTTTTTCTAGACATGTTCTCATCATTAGATATGGATTTGTCCTTTGTAGCATATATCTTACCAGTGAATGGATAGCCTATTAGTAATTGTGCCTTTATCTCGCTCCAAATGAAAGAGTCGGGACCGGTTTCTAGGGATAATTAGACATTGATATAAAAGATAGCACTAATGTGCATCGTTATTACTCAGACACATAATTAGTAATGGAAATCCCCATTACTACATTTCCATCCTTCTACCTAACCTTGTTTTACCTCTGTGCCACTTTATGTTTCTGCACAGATCAAGAGCTGCTGGAGGAAATCATAATTGACAGCTGCTTTTACCTTGCTCAGCCAATGGTAAGTGAGTTCCATAGGAGCAGTATTTCCTAATACAAGAGTAGTTTAAGAGGAGTAAACTTGTTTTATCCCTTGGTGTGTGTTGGCATTATGTGACAGAGGCGGACCTGTTACTTCCAATTTGATGCTGAAAATCGAAATCCTTTTGATGCTTAGACTAGCCAGACTTAAGTTTTGGAGTGTACCATGCTATTACTTTGTTTAAAGCTTTGTTTACCTCGCGCCATTCTCCTAAACTCATTTGCTCACAATCTTTTGACGGTGCTTTACTCAGTGCTCTCCAATATTCATGTCCTGCTGTTCGTACTCCACATAGGCTACTCTTTGTTCTGTTCTCTAGACCTCTAATCAGTAACAGTAACATTGATGTATTACACTGATACTCTTCTTTCATCAACTCACAAAGCACCTTGTGTCTTTCATATTCCCTACCCTAATCAATGACAATTGCTCCCTTTGGAGCAGCACGTCTAAAAGGCACTATGCGGCAGAATGTGCCTTGCCGTGTCTTTTCCTTTATTACTTTTCTCAAGCAAAACTCCCCATTAATTAGTGATGAAATCAGAATGCCGTAACAACCCAGGGGCAGTGTGTTTGGATGATGTGGCATCTGTGTATTCTGCACAGTGTCTATCCTACATATGTCCTAGAACCAGTGTGCTGAATGTTATTAGTGACACTAAGGCTGCGTCGTAGTAAAAGAAAGATTCTCAGCACAGCTGCTTACCTGCGGCTGTTAAGACAGTAGACGAACCCTCTGCTACTTAAATGAAGAGGTATCCTCAGGAGGAGATTGGCATGTACTTTTGCCCTACTTTTAACAATCCACATAAAAGAAGCTGTGGAAAGATGAGGGCTGCTCTCGCTGCTTGCAACAGTCTGGATGGTGATAAAACATGCACAGAGCTAGTCTGTGTGCACATAGAGAAGAAGAGTTATGAAAGCGATAGGTGGTGAATGTGTTAACTGTAAACTAAGCTGTCACGGAGTGTACAGATTGTAGGAAACCAAAGTCTGCTTCAGAGAGGGTGCAAACATATACAAACACATTAATACACATGAATGTGTGTTTGCAAAGCAATCCCCCGACTTACACACATACACTCACACTGTAGCCTTGTGAAATATGGCCCTGGGTGAAATGAATGGATCTCCCAATGTGTTGGTGGCAGGTCGTTACTCCGCATCCCTCTAGCGAGACAATAAAGCCCAGACACAATGAGACAGTCTTTAGAGCTTACTCTTACCTCCTTTTACACTGCTGGCATCTATAAAGTTCAACCTTGATAGAGAGAGGAGAAAGAGGTGGGTGAGAGGGAACAGGCAGGCTAGAAGAAGGGGGATACATGAGGGTATTGGGGGGAGGGAAAAAATGAGAATGAAAAATGAAGATAAAGATAGACTTGTATGCTGAAAGAGCCTGAGGCGCATTTGATCAGAATGGAGAGAGAAAATGAAGCCTAAATCCCGCGGAGGATGGAAATGAGTGACATTGTAGATGTGAGGCAAGCATATTAGGTACGCTGACGCATTTAACATGAAATAGGCCCGAGCTTTGTGTAAAATGAACCATATGAAATGTGAACTACATCTAGAATCCTACTGAAAAAAGTTTACAAAGAACTGAGAATGAATCAACAGTGCATATTTGTTTTGTATTGCAATTGCCTTATCTATAAAACTCAACTGATATGAGTCTCATAATACTTAATTGAATTTAACAATTAAGCAAGTTTAGCATATAGCATGTAGCAGTTTATCATTAACACTAACATTATTTTCAAATCCAGCTCATGGTCATGTGATAAAATTAAAGAAAAATAAAGTGAGACCAAGTCAATATCTGATGTCATAGACCTGCATCTGTCTCAACACAGCAGGCATGTTTACTGTAGGCTTATTTCCCACCGTGGGACGCTGTTGCCAGGGAACTTCATGACTGGGAATTTCCCCCACACCCGAGGGTTTAACCTTGGTAAAGGTCAAGTGTAACTTGAGGTAGAGAGGACATAGTCTAGAGAGTGCCACAACCTGTCTCTGAAACCGACCTTTCCAAAAAAAAATGAAGTGAAAGCCTCTGGAATGAATATTAAGAGCTGGCTAATTCCTTAGCTGCAGAACAAACCCTTGTAGCGTTCTAGCTTCTCGGCCCATTAGCCCAGTGGTGAGGCTGTTGCAAGCTGTTGCTGCCGTGGAACGCCATCTGCCGCTAATGCGCCTGGTGCCCTCCCACCCTCAGGGACAGAAAGGTGGAGAGAGAGAGACATGGGAAGAAAGAGAGAGAGGGTGGAGAGCTGAAATGGATAGAGATAATTGTCGAGGAGGAGAGGTAGAGACATTACTCAGGCTTCCTCCTATGTTTAATTAAGTGGCAGCAGTGGGGTCATGGCAGGACATCCTTGAGCTACCGCATGTGTGTGTGTGCAAACTGGATAATTTAGTCTCTAAATTAATACAAATAAATAGTGTCACTGCCCTGTACCCCTCATTAGGTAACCAAAACAGAGCACTCACCAGTACACTGTTACCAAATGTCAGGTTGTGTTGGTTTTATGCACATAAACACTCTAGATATGCACCATGTGCAGCTGATCTTCGAGGCGTAACCATTCACTAAATAGAAAGCTTGTTTTAGTTATTAAGAATGAGAAGTTTGTTTATTAGGCATGCTGCCTTTCTCGATGTTGTTCTTCTTTTTTTTTGTTCTCTTGTTAAAACAGAAGTCACCAATTAACTGTACTCTTTGTTCTCATGCTCTAGCCAAATGATCAGATGGGCCTCGTCGCCGTCATGCTGTATGACTTCCAGGACAGAAAGTTCCTCCCACGAGAACGCCAGGGTAAGGAAGAGATCGTACAGGAGGTTAAAGATGTGGAGAGCTTCCTCCTCAGGTAAGGAATGAAAAATAACAGGAAGAAAAAAAGGAAAAAATGAAGGAGTGGATTTATAAAAGGGACTACAAATTGAGAATAAAGAAGACATGTTTCTTTTGTATGTGTTGTATGCAGGTATAAAACCAATCTGGCGGCCTCTCTGGCCCGCTACAGGGTCAAACATGGTCTCTTTTCCATTGACGGTATCCTACCGAAGAGTGTGAAGATGAAGCAGGACAGATCAAGCAACCTTCCGCTTTACGCGTGGGTCAACACACTGACGAGCAGGTTAGCTGAGCCCACACATTACACACCCCTCACCCACCTACTCAGAAGCAGCTGACGCACACCTGTACATGCACACCTGTACATGAACCAGGAATGCACTGTAAGCATACAGTATATAGAGTGTGTGCAAGTATCTACACACAGACCTTTAACTTGGGGTGCTGCCCAATGTTTTATGGGCTAGGTGCCCAGCTGACATCCAATTAAACCACTGGACTGTGTGTGTGTGTGTGTGTGTGTGTGTGTGTGTATATATGTGTGTGTCAGTGTGTGTGTGCTAATGTGTGTTCTAGCAGGAGCCCCGACAGGCTGATTCAGTTAGGTGTAAATCCTGCTGCTGTGGACAGATTCAATCAGCAACAACCCTCAGCAAGCTGTAGGACTGTAAAGGTCACCTGTTGGGACTAGTAGTGTGTGTGTGTGTGTGTATGCGCATGTGTGTATCTTAATGGATTTTACAGCACATTTTACTGCTAAATTCTTTTAAAAGGCCACATAGCCAGTCTATACACTATTATTATCTATAATAACAGTCTTCCTCTTTCTCCCACCTCTCACCTTCTTCCCTTCTTCCCTCTTACCCTCACCCCTTCCACTAATCTGCTCTCCTCGCCTCTCCTCTCCAGCTTTGATGAGGTCCAAAGTGTGCTGAAGAGTGCGGGCTTCTCGCAGGTGAAATCAATTGGTCAGCTGGAGGGCCAGACCTTCTGCCAGGATCCCCACTGTGGAGATATTCTGGTATTCCCTGCTCAGCTGAAAGCTCAGCTGTACACCACCAAGCTGCTTAGCAACCACAAACTCGTCATCCAGGTACAAGCTTCAAAGAGAGAAGGAGGTTTCTGACAAGAGCAGCCTCCTCCCTGCAGACTTTAATATGGTTGTGGAAATCTGTTCAGCCCCATCAATCTTCTCTGATATATATGATTTCACTTTGGTAATGAACTTGCTCAAATTGATTATAAGACTGAGATCCCTTATGCCAACTAGGATTAGTTTTCCCAGATAGAAATATTTCAGTTCCTCTCATCTGGCCATACTTCACTTTGAGCCATAAAGAATCTTCCAGCCTGGGAGGGGGAGAGCGGTTTAATCATTTAATTTCTACTCCATTAAAGTCAAGCTGCCATACTAACTGTAAGCAGCAGCACACAGCACCACAACACAATTAAATCAGATTTTGCTGCCAACTTCAATCAAATATTCAACACCACTGCCTAATTAATCACCTCTCCCTCTCTCCATTTTATGTGTCTCAATCACCCGTTTTCTCCTCTGGTTTCTCTCTTTTCAAATGTCCTTGTTCTTCTCCACCCTGGATTGTCTTTCCTGACAAACCCTGTGATCTGGATACTAACTACAGAAACTCAAGCCAGCCCAGTGGTTCCACAGGGATACGTTCAGCGCTATTTCCAGAGGGGACCCCATTGATTGAAGGACATCTTTGTAATAATCTGACTGCACTGTTACGCTCATTCTTTCTCTCTATCCTTCCTTTGCATCCTCTCCTCTTCTTGCCTCCCCTCAGTACCTGCTTTGCAGCAGCTGCTCCAAACTCCCTCTCCTCTCTCATCTATTCCCACCTCAATTCTATTTACCACTATCATGCAGTGCAACTTTTCCTCCTACTTTCTCCTATCTTAGTTTGTGTCTCATCAGTTTGCAGAGTGTTGCTGCTCTGCAGAAACCTGTATCTAGAAGTCTTATGTTGAAGTCTCTTTATCAAACTAATGCTTTCACCGAATGTGTCTGTAGGATAAATCCTGCAGCCTGGGCCCAAATGCAGTGTGCTCTCTGCTACCAGAGGAAGGAGATGTTCTTATGTTGGGCTTCTTCTCTGGCCTCACCGTCTCCCACGCTGCCTCCCTAATTGCAGAGAAACATAAAGGCAACAGCTGCGTCCAGCCTACAGTCTACGTTTGTGTCGGCGATCATACAAACGCTCAGAAGGAGAAGCTGCAGTCGGCCGTCACTGCCATGGGCTGCAAGAGTAGGCATAAAATGGATGTGTCCATGGGTGTGATGTCTGTGTCTTTGTATGTGAGACAAAAGAGATTGAAGCAGAGGAAAGTCTTTGTTTTCATGATTCCATAGGGTTTTGTTTTTTTTACTTCCATGAAAAAGAGAATGAGAAACTGAATATTGCATGTTGGCCTTGTCACACTGATCCACTATTTTTTCAAACTGACTGCTCTTTATTTTGGCAAATGGCCACTTTGGAAAAATAACTATTTTGATAAAGTGAAGTGATTATATTTGATCAGGCTTTTTCGTGACCTATTAAAACAAAGATTTGGAGTAATTAGACAGGGAGTATTGGTTTCAAAATTGGTAGCTGTGGTTGTCAGTAAATTCTTAGAGACTCTTATATGCAGGCAGTGCACATAAAACCAGACTGTCTGCTGAGATTCTGAGCTGTATGTAAATATTATATGCTGATAGTGGCTGCCAACTCAGCTAGTCATTAGGGAAACAATTAAGCGCATGTAACAAAGCTGACATTTTTATAATTGCAAAAGACGCCCTCAGGCAAGGTATAATTCTACAAAGAAATACAACGGGACATTGTGAATAGACTTTAAGCATTGAGAAAACATGTGTTTGTGACTATGCGGGTAGCCATTGAACTCTATGTGCATTCTGCTCAGATGTGACGCTGATACCAGAGGTCTTCCAGTCTTTGGCCTGCAGTGACAAGCGACTTCAGAAGGTGCGGGTTATCCTGTTGACCCCCAAGTGTTCCGTGTCTGCCGTCAGCAACCCAGTTGAATTCATACTGCAAGAGAATGGAGGTAAATAGTTATCTGTGTGGATTTCAGAAATACATGTCGTAATCTAGTGTACATTACACCCTGTTGTGTCCATGCTGAAATAGAACAGAGGCACATACTGCTGGATAGTCTTCACAATTCAGGATGCTGTGTGAACAGTGCACTCACAACATCCTGACTTCTTACTGCATAACAATGAATACAATAACTCATATTCTGTGAATGAAAATTATGCAAATTCCTAACCCCGTATAGCTCTTATTACTACTTCTACACGTGCAATAAAATGCCTGTTTGAAAAATATGGAAGTAAATGTTTTGGAACAGCAATATTATTTTAGGTTTAATGCAAAAGTAATGTGCTAAGATTTAAAAGTAAAGCTGTAGTCAACTAGTTTTAAAGTTTGATGCAGCCGAATTTATTGATTCCACTACCATTACTTTATTACTTCTTTTTAAACACAAGATGAAGAGCATTACTATGAATAACAATTTCCATTTCATGCATTTTATTGCTATGTTTGATCCAGTTTTAAAGATACTTATTGATGATCCACCATAGGCTACATGCATAAACCCTTTAACAAACCTACCAATGTGCATATTATTTGTATTAGAGTTGCTTATATACAGTATAGCCCATACTTATGCACAGCACGCTCGCAAACGGATCAGCTAATAAAACAGAGATTCTGCTCTTTCTCAGACACAGTACTGCTGCAGGACTTATCCCAGAGCTCCATAGCCCAGAGCAAACTGGAAGCTCTGGTAGCCCAGCAGAGGAAGAATATTGATCATGCCTTGAAGTGTGAGTGTCAAACCACCTGCTCTTATGTTGACATGCACACACACACTCAGACACACACACAGCATGTGAGTGCAGGTTTGAATGCGTAGCCTTCCTCAACTGTCTGACACAGTGAAGCTTATTCTTCCTAATCATCTAATCATGTATGCCATTAGGTTGAAGCCTGTGGTATCCCTGGGAGATCATCTGAGTCTTAATTAGGAATGCTAATGTTGCTCTGCGCCGGTCAGCCACAGTCTCCTGCAGCATTCCTCGCATATTTTAATCAAGTGATTAGCAATTGTGCTTTGTATTGCATACATTGTATAGAGCTGAATATGACAGAGGGACCTACTTTGTTAAGTCACATCAAATTCTATTCCATACAGGTGTCTATTTTGCAGTCAATGCTTTCGTGCTTGTCGTATTCTGTACGTTTTAAATCAATGTATTTTTTCTCATTCAATAGCGTGTTAATCTGCGTCTATGAACTTCACTTATTAGCCTCAGTCCGTCTTGTATTGTTCGGTGCTCTTTTTTTCTGTTTTGGTCTGCGTCATGTCCATCGAGCAGTTGGAGTCTTTCTGTTCGGGGCAATGAAAAGCAGCTCCTCTAATCACACTGCCATTGATCAGCCCTCTCTACATTTTTTGCCAGCGTAGATGCTTTCTAATAGGACTGTTAATTAATGGTGGGTGTGTATCGAGCGCTTTGGCTTGGTTGAGTCGATGGTCTCATTTCACTGACTCTACATAAGCATGCATATAGACAGATGCTCACACAGACAGATACAAACACACCTTCACAGCCCTTAATGTCCCAGCTGTGAGGTGGGCGTGTTGTTGAACAGGATATCTGAATGACAAATGTTCCTGCCTCTCGTCTTCGTGACTCAGTTCCGCTTCCATAGAGGCGATATTTCACATTTGTTTGGAGCTGATTTGCCACATCCGAGCAGGTTTTATTTGTTATCAGCTCGGCGTTAATTGTTTCTGTCTGGCTATAATTAGTGAGCAAGAAAGAAATCAAAGCTCGAATGAAGGAAATCAAACGGCCGATAGCTTCACAAATCTACAAGCCAGCAGCAGTGGAATAAAATGAGCCATGTATATACACAAACAGCACTAAGGAATTAATATTCAGGAGCCCATTTCTTCAAAGGGAGCGCTTGATGAGGATGGCTCAGTTTGAATAATCACATTTAATTGTCATAAAATGAGGAAGAAACATTTTGACTGAATATGTGTGTGTGTGTGTTTGTCTGTCTTCCTGCTTTAATTGAACATGAAATTAGTTTGTTGCTTAAGATTGTGGTCTTATGTCAATATAGCAGCTTTATTTTAATGTCTAAGTATGTTAAGGTATTTTGTGTCACATCTTTTTCAAATTTATTTACATTTAAAATATAGTTGCAACACACAGAGGTAGTATTATCTACATTATATTTACATACAATGTTGATACAATGCACAATTTTTTCGTATAGTCCCTAAGGTTTTGGCAGTGGTGTACTCTACTTGTTCGTCATACCAAGAGGAGAATGAAGACGTGGTGAGCAGTGCCCTGGAGCATGTCAAGGCCCTCTCAGAGCAGGAGGGGGAACCAAAACAAGCAAACTTCAGGTCAGCCTCAGGTCTCTGTACGTCAGTACCCTGGTGCACTCTCTGCACCTCTCCCTGTCATTGTCTTTCTTTGTCTGTTTGCCTCGCTGTCTGTCAGTTTCCCTTCAGACAGGTCTCTGTCAAAGTCTCAGCACACCTCAGGCAGGAACTGAAGGAGAAAATATAATCAAAGATGCCCTTTTATATCTGTAAATGCTGTGAAAAGGGCAGGAAAAAAAACATTTTTAGACAGCTTCCCTTCTCATAGACATTCTTTATATTTTTTTGAATAGTTTTTGTGTGTGTGTGTGTGTGTTTGTGTGTGGTTTGAAGAACTTAAGACTTGTTGGAGTTTACCATTCCTGTAGACCTGAATGTACCAATACTGACTCCTCCCTGCAGTAAGCCGGCCTGGTGTGCTGCCAACGCCTCAGGCTACCATAAATAAAACACAAGTAAAATGATTGATATGGATTACACTGGCTTTACTTAGATAACTGGTGGACTTGCGCGCATTTACTTACTTAATTAACATGGCTCATTTTTTTCTGTTATTGTGTATATGTGTATTTCATCTAGGCTTAGTCAATCCCCGTTCAACATTCCTGACCATTCCAAGGGTCAAGAGGAAACAGACCCCTTCTTCATGTTGGAGCCTTCAGAACAGAGCAATGGCTGCTTCCTGGCTGTTCTCATCAGAGAGGTAAGCATCTTTTAAACAGAAACATCAACATACTATACTATGAATTTTGGGATTTTTTTCGACATTATTCACTTCTAACTTTTTTTATTTTTTCGACATACTTCACTATGATTTTTTAAAAATTGTTTTGACACACTATACTATGACTTTTTTGATTTTTTTCGACATACTATACTATGTCTTTTTTTTCGACACTACACTGTAACTTTTTTGATTTCTTCGACATACAGCACTATTCTATGACTTTTAAAAAATGTTTTACATACAATAGTATGACCTTTTTTTCAACATACTATACTTTGACTTTTTTTGTTTTTTTCGACATACTATACTATAACTTCTTAAAAGAAATTTCAACATACAATACTATGACTTTTTAAAAAAAAAATTCAACATACTACACTATGACTTTTTTGATTTTTTCAATTTACTACACTATGACTTTTTTTTTTTTCGACATACTACACTATGACTTTTTTTGACATACTATAATATCATTTTTTTAAATTTTTCACATACTATAATATCACTTTTTTATCATTTTTTTTAACATATTATACTATGCCATACTATCACTTGTGAAATAGCTCAGGGTGGTAGATATCTGGTAGGGATACAGGAGGTTGTGGGTTTGATCCCTATGTGACACAGTGATTTTTTGGGGCTGACTTCAAATGAAAAAGTCAAATACAAAAAGAAACAAAGCCTCACTGTATCTGGGCAGATAGCTCAGTGTGGTAGATAACTGGTTGGAATACTGGAGATTGTGGGTTCGATCCTTATATGGCACAGTGAGTTTTGAGGGCTAACTTCAAATAAAGAAGTCAAATAGAAAAAGAAACACCACATCAGTGTATCCACAGATGGCTCAGTCTGGTTGGGATACTGGAGGTTGTGGGTTCGATCCTTATGTGACACAGTCTGTTTTCAGGTCTAACTTCTAATGACAAAGTCAAATATATGAAGAGAACAGCTCTAAGTGCGTGTGGCATTAGTGGCTTGGTTTCTAAGTTTCCGGTTCTGGCTGCGGCAGATCAGGGTTCGATCGCCACCCTCACATCAATGCCCAATGCCCAACAGTGGAGAAAGACGATTGTCTTCTCCCAGGGTTTTCCAGAGATACAGCTGGGGGGTTATGCAACAGAAAATATAACCCTGACATCTATAAAATATGTAATGTAACTTTTTTTAACCTATATAATATATAACATATAACCCTAACCCTAATCTATATAAAAGATAACCCTAACCCTAATTTTTCTAATATATTCACCTCTATATGCTGGTAGAGAATCCCTTCAACATCTCCTCAGCAGCACTAAAACCTTGGCCGATGGACGTTACTGCTGGCGCCACGACCAGTTGCAAAACCAAATTTCTGTTGCATAACTCCCCATTTGTATCTCTGGTAAACCCTAGGAGGAGACACTTGTCTCACTACACTGTCAGGCACCGGGCATCAATGTGAGGGTGGGAATCAATCCCTGCTCTGCCACAGCCAGAACCGGGAAATTAGCCACCAAGCCACCAATACCACACACACTTAGCTCTGTTCTCTTTATATATTTGACTTTATCATTAGAAGTTAGACCTGAAAACAGACTGTGTCACATAAGGATCGAACCCACAACCTCCAGTATCCCAACCAGATATCTACTACACTGAGCTATCTCACCAGATACTCTGTTATTGTATCTGACTTCTTCATTTGAATATGCTATACTGACTTTTTTTTATATTTTTTTGATATACTATGACTTTTTTAGACATACTATGACTTTACATTTTTTTTGACAAACTATGACTTTTTTTTCGACATATTATAAAATGACTTTATTTTTTCGACTGTGACTTTTTTTCAACATACTATACCATGGCTTTTTTTCGACATACGTAATAAGGCTGTTAGAGGTGGGAAGCCCAGCTCTAACTGGCTGTAGGTGCAGTGTGTTGCAGTGGATCTACAGGGTTAGTAAAGGTTCATCGGCAAGTCTCATCAAGTCTGTGTGACCGGGCTTCCCCACATCCTCATAATCCAAAACGTAGCCTCGTTTACGACATGCTCCCTCACATTATGAAATCTGCTCTTATGCTTATGATTCCAGAGCAGGGTTATTAAGCCATTTTACCCCCACTGGGTGTGACGGAGCGCTCTCGCACTGTGGAGTCTGTTCCTTTCTGGCCATCCATCATGTTTTATACCTCCGCAGATAGGAATGAAAAGATAATCAAACTGCTGTAATGGTGCCTCAAACAGGATTTTTTTCTCCCTACCTCCAATAAACTCAGCTAATCAAAAGTTATTGTGGCACTCTGAAAAGTGCCATAAAAAATAGCAATTATATAAGTGTTTGAATGCTGTCTGGCTTAAATTGACTGTCATAGTGGCACCCAGTAAAGTTCTTTATGAGCCATCCCTACAGAAACAGCTGGGAACAATAAAGACAGTAAAGCACTGTGCTTCTGTCTTAATTTCCAGAGGAAGAGCACATCACAGGTGGACCTTCCTCTAAAAGCCCCCAGCCTCTGAAGGACGAATTTGGCCCTGCAAAACCCTACACTTTTTACTTTGACTTTGTTTTTGTCATTGTTTAGGGTGAGTTTCATAAATTTGGGTGCAGTTGTCAAGCTATATTGGACGTAATGATTTTGGACGCAGGTATTGAAACAGAATGGGTTCAGCTCCCGAGTACACTGTGGCAGCTAAATTTGGCAGAGTTGAGAAGGAAATGAGAGATTTACAGAGAATGGCATGGTTGGTTAGTGGAGATGGAGAGGAAGTGAGATTTACAGGGGTGAGGGGGAAGAAAGGGAGGCAAGGGAGAGTGTCTGTTGAATAATTCAGCGCCCCCTGTCTGTATGAGTTAGCATCAATGAAGTTCAGGGCGTCCACCAAAGACTGCATTACAGCGGTGCTTCTGAAGCATGTTTACCTGTGTGCACAGAGTGTATCAACACAAATAAGTACATGCGCATGTGCAAAATCGGTCGCACACTTCACAGTATGTACGCACACATACCTGTGTACATAGAATTACAAACAGCTTGCGCAAACACATACACATTTGCATTAAATTACAAGCAAGCACTTAAAAGCAAACCACACTCATAAACCCACACGGGCTGCGTGTCCCCGTAGTGTACACTGTGCTTGTGAATAATTCAGGCGTTGAGGAGAGCAGTGGGCTGCTGTGTGGGCTGGTGCTGAGACAGCAGGTGACCCTGCAGCCAGCAGCAAGGACATGATGGCTCTCTCCTCTCCTCTTTTCCTTTACCAATATTACATATTGTGTACAGCACCTAAGCCATTTTATGATTTTGCGTAGTACTTAAATAATATGGATATATGATTAAGGTACTGTTTAGGGCAGATGAAGCATTGTGTCTGGGTGGCCTGTCTGTTAGTGACCTCATTTGGTACCTGACTGTATGCTTTAATATACAACATGTTTCATTCACCAACACATTTTTTCACCCTAAAAAGGATTTGGTCATGTCTTAGAAAATAAAAACTATTGCCTTTGTCACTTCTCAACAGCCCAAGCCAGTGGTCAAAGAGTTACCACATGAAGTGCTTATGAGGGCAAATGCCAAGGGCATACTGGACAGGATCTGCTCCAACCAGCCAACCAGAAAAGCTGGATGGAAAAAGAAGCATGGATGCACCAAAGTAATGGCAGGAACTACCAACACTCGCATCTCTCAGCCCCACCTCTCTGTCAGTATTATGTTGATTTTATTATTTTGCTTATTGCTTAAACAATATGGATATATGATCGAGGTACTTTTTAGGCCAGATGAAGCATTGTGTCTGGGTAGCCTGTCTGTTAGTGACGTAATTTGGTACCTGACTGTATGCTTCTGTATACAACATGTTTCATTCACCAACACATTTTTTCATCCTAAAAAAGGAGATTTAGGCATCCAGTAGCTTAAACAACACATCCAACACCAATACACCTTAAAATTAGATAAAATCAAATAGAATAAAATAAAAATAAGATAACATAAGTACAGCAGTGAAGTGACAGTGTGCCAATGGTAGTGCAAATAGTGCAAGGGTATTGAATATAGTAGTATATATTATAGTGTATGATACAGTAGTGTAATATAATAGTAGTATAGCTGTATATATGATAATACATCAAGATGTGAGAAATGATCACATGATATGAGAAGATATAATAAGATCAGAATCACAGACCCAGCTCTCCTCACCAGCCTGTCCAGCCGTGCAGCATGCCTCTTCTCCTAAAACTATTGCCTTGTCACTTCTCAACAGCCCGAGCGAGCGGTCCAAGAGTTACCAACATCCAAAGCACAGCACCTGCAGGCCTCAAAAAACACTGTGTCCAGCTCCTTTTCTTACTCCAAACCAGAAAACAGTGCACCCGAGGAAAGCACCACCCCTGTATTAAACACTACAACTTCCACCGCCACTCTGCTGCCTGCCCCTCCTCCTGCTACCCAGCTTGCCCGTCCCCGCAGAGCTCATCGGGAGGCGCTGAAGCCTGTGGAGCTCCTCGTGCCTCGCCATAACTTCCCCGACATCTCCTTCCCACCTCAGCCCAGCAAAAACTACAACAGGTGGACGCACTATGATATAAAGGTACCCCTCTCCCACCCCAGTGCTGGTCTCTTCAAGGATGCTATGGTCAAATTCAGGCCTCTGTTCCATCCTGGCAAACACCAATACAAATAGTAAAAGTGTTAACTTTTCTGCCAAATGCTTACTTAAAGGGACTCTTTGCAAGAATCAGAAATTGCTTTTTAACAGCGACTCCTGTGGCCGTAAGTCAACGAAAGTCAGCGTCCTGTTGCTCGCGCTTGTGCTCGCTCTACATAGACATGAACGAGCATTGATCAACACAGTGAGGCGACACACGTCAGCTAAAACCACAGTGTCACTCTATATTTCACCTGCTTGGCAGTAATGTTAGCTGACCAGACGAAGGTCTCTCCTAGAATCGATGCTGATACTGTGTTTCCTGCTTCAGCCTCCCAACCGTGGTCAGAAAGAACGGGGGAGACACCGGCGTTTTGGTCGGAGACGATAACGTTAGTCGCTCCGGAGCACAGTCTATTCACTCAGCAGCAGGAAACGACACGGGAAACATCTGTTGGTCTGGAGCAGGATTAGTTAACACTGTTTTGCAGGACGGGCTTCACTAGGTATAACTTTGTGGTTTTAGTTCTTCCGTGTAGTTTGTGTTGGAACAGCGTAGCCACACGCGAGCGCACATGAAAGTTACAAACTGTACCTTTAAATAAAGCCAGTAGTATCTAGATCTAACACCAAAATATGCAGTGCTATTGATCTGCCAAATTACATGGAGCATGTGAAAAAAAGTCGCCTTAAATGCCTTTAGAGCCATTATTACTTATCATTATTACAGTGCCTTTGTGTGCCATAAAGAGCAGCCTTGCCACAGTCAGAATCTAATCAAACTGCATTACGGCTTGGTCAATGTCATTTCAATGTCACTACATGATGAATAGTTACTACAGTACATAGGATTCCACTGACCTGAAAAATTACTGAGGACTGCTCCTTTTTCTTTTGGTAATGCATTTATTGTCACAACAGATTACATTTACATGGTGTAGAGATGAGTGAAGAACAGAACTGAAATGAATTACAGCATCTTCCTTGTTGGTTTGTGTGTGTTCTTTTCATTTCGATCGGATTGCATTCAGAGTTTATGTGCAGTGCAGGTTGTGGACACGAGCCATAGGAGCAGTGTAAAGGTTTTGATAGCAGTGACAGCACTCTTTTTCTTTTTTGTTTTTACTGCTGTTAGTGAATATTTGAGTGTGTGTGTGTGTGTGTGTGTGTGTGTTTGTGTGTGTATGTATATTTTGTTTGTGAGTGGGAGTAGACTGGCTGGATTTACTGAGAAAGAGAAAATATAGTTAACCCTTACTGTATGGCACAGATTTCATCTTTTCCGTGCTTTACAAGCAAGGCAAACACTATTGTGTACCACTGTTCATAATAGCCTCGAGTGCTTCACATCTGCCAAAGTCAAAGCCTTGATCTGGAATTTCTTGCTACCGCATAAATCTTGGGTGTATGCATAAAGGTTCCTGAGGAAATTGTAAAGTTTGAACATAAGCAATGTAACATTCTTGAGCTTTTAAACTCAGCTTTTCTCTAATGTATGCAAAAAACAAATGAAAAGCTTCAAAATACATTAAAAACGGTTACCTTTCTTTTTCTGATCAACTCATCCATCAAGGAATAGAAAGTAAAAGTCGTTGACTGACAATCCTTAATTGTGATTCTGTAAATGGGGGCAGAGAGTCACATTTTAGTCACGTACGTATGGGTCGGAAATGGGCCAGATTTCTTGTGCCAGTGTAAATCCAGTCATGGTCAAGTGGAGATGACTTGTGCTAAGAGCATCTATTTCTTGTGTGTTCACCACTCTTCTAACAGAGACCCTTATCAACTCATCAACATAAAACATATCCCATCAAGAAAACATGCAAAATCAAAACCCACATCTTTCCCATTTTCCGTCACCAACACTTCATCTCTCCCTCATATCTACAAGTTTTGTGCCCTAAATTCTCTCTTCCTACGTACAATCATTTACATACACTTCACCATTACAATCGCTTCATTCATCCTCAAAGGAGATGTTACGTTTTTGTTTGTTTCAAGTCTGACGCACATCGAAGGGATCAAAACATTTTTTTCATCCCATTTGGTTGGAGGGAGCGTGTTGTCAGGTCTTGTCTGTCTTTTCTTATTTACTTGTTAAAATCCCATGACAGCAAGTCGACACCTTTTCTGTCCTGGAAGGCTCCTGTAGCGTGGCGTCTCGGGCGTCCAGTCCAGGTGCTCTTACTGTGCTGATGAATGTTTTTACAGGAAGGGACAGAGCATGAAAGAAAATGGAGTAAACCAATGATTGGTTCCATAAACCAGTCTGTCAATAGAAATTTGATCTTCTATCCTGTATCCTGTCTGTAGAGTGCTTGATCAAGTAATCCACCCAGCCCAGAATCCATATACAGTAAGGGCCAATGAAGCCAGCAGGTGGTTTCCACTTGGACACAGCAGCGTTCAAAGGTCAAAGTTCAACCAGTGACGGCAGTTTTTCCGTTCTTCCTCATGAAACAGATGAGTTTTCTCATAATTTTTTTTATCATCAGGCGTACTGGAGGATTGTTCTTCTTTCCTACATCTGTGGTGGTGTTTGTTAACATGTATGTACATCATTGGTTACCATGGTTGGTACTGATTAGGTGTTGTCGTGGCGATAGTGTGTGAGTGGCGTCCAGGCATCGGCTGGGAGGGGTGGGGGGGTGGTGTTGTCACTGGTGACGGTCATTGCTGGGGGAGTTCCGGCGGCTGTTTCTTGGGTTTCAGAGTGTCTATGAGTGACTGAACGCCACGTTTCACACTGGTGGTCACCCGGCGGGTCACCGAGTCCGGAGAGGGTGAGGAAGAGGAGCCAGCGCGTTGGGAGGGCGGCCGTGCCACCAGACACTTCTGATACCGCAGCTGAGGAAGAGGTGGATAGGGTTAGATGAGTTTCTATTACTTGGGTTTTGGGATAAAAGGAAGAAGTTATTAAGCAAGATGTTTGTTACTTGCAGTTTGTAAGTAATTTATTAAAGGAATAGTTTTTAGAAGTTTGGGGAAATAAGCTTATGTCTTGCTGAGAGTTGGATGAGAAGATTGATACCATCTATACATTAAATATGAAAGCATTCCCAGCAGCTTAGCTTGGCATAAAGACTGGAAACTGGGAAAAGGCTAACCTGGCTCAGTCAGAAACCACAATGTGTAATTTTTACACTTTTACACTGTTATGTCATAGTATAGCATGTCAAAAAAAGTCATAAAAAGTCATAGTATAGTATGTCGAAAAAAGTCATAGTATAGTATGTCAAAGAAAAAAAAAAGGCATAGTATAATATGGTGAAAAAAGCCATAAAAAAATCATAGTATAGCATGTCAAAAAAAAAGTCATAGTATAGAATGTCAAAAGAAGTCATAAAAAAGTCATTGTATGGTACGTTGAAAAAAGTCTAAAAAAATCACATTATAGTATGTTGAAAAATGAAATAAAAAGTCAAAGTCATAGGATAGGATAGGATCATCCAACTATAAAACAATGAATTTCTGTCTGTATGTGGGTTTGTGGGTCTGTTCCTCGCATAGCTCGAGAACCGCTCATCCGATCAACCTCTCACTTGGCAGGTGTATTGCCGCGGACCCCACAAAGTGCTTTGTCGAATTTGGTGCAATTTGTACTCGCAACATGGTCGATATCAATAAACCATGAATAAACAAGAACACAGCGCTCTGTGCAGCAGCGGGGCTGGGCTCAGACTGAGACGAGCATGTCGTCTGCAGCTTGCAGACCGGTGCTTACTGCAGTTTACTGCTGGATATACTAACGTTTTGTTTTTTTTCTTCATTCCCTGGAGTCAACACAAGCGGGAAAGCCGACTGGACGCAGAATTAAACCAGTGTATTTCACTGATGTTCAATATTCATTTCGGAATAGTGACAATACAATATATAACATCATCATTTCATGACAAAAAGAAATATGAACTTACCACACACGCTGCCTGCACAGCCTCAGACACATTGCCTGCGTTGGGGTCGCACCAGAACGCATGGCACTGGAAATGCTGGCTCCCAGTATCCATAACAAAGGCAAATGAGTGCACATCTCGTCCCACGCCCATGAAGGACAAGAAACGGACTCGACACTCTACCAACACCTCCTCTTCCTCTTCCTGCACACACAGCCAAGAGGAGAATTAGATCTGTGCTAAACTTCGCTCTATTACACGTAGATATTCCTCTTTAATCTACAAGCACATTCACATCTTTTATTTATCGGTTACTGCTCAGGACAGCAACAAACGGTCCCTTGCCTTTTCTTTGATGACAGCCAGAGTGGTGTCAGCGATACTCAATATGACAGGAGTCCAGTCCTCTTTGCCTGTAGAGGACAGGAGGTTTTCTATGGCCCCATTTATGATGTCCATACCTGCGGACAAAACACAGGGGAGGATGAACAGTGAGACAGTCGCAGGATGTGTTATGACGTGTGTTTCAGTATTAACTTCAGGTTTACCTATGGGGCGAGACACAGTTGTCATACCCAGATACAGCACATGAAACTTCTGCACCAACTCAGTCTTTGGTATGGGAAACTCTGCAGAGAGAAAACACACACACACTTTAAAACACACGCGCACAGACCGCCCACAGGGAATTTTATCACATGACAACATCTAACACAAAGTTTCAAAAGTAAAGTCCACACATGATAATTGGCTTAAAGTTGGGAAATAAACAAACACTGGTGAATATTTTAATATTTTAGGGTGTTGTTGACATGATTAGGGCATGAAAAACACATCCACACACTAGCACGATGCAGGATTTCAGAGTTTTCTGCATGAAAACCCAGCCGTGCCTGTTCACACTGGCCTGTAGGCAGAAAGGATGAGTGAATGAGGATGATCAAAGATGTTGTATCACCTGCATCTCAATCAGCATAGAAGTTAACATCATTTACCCTCAGGACCTCGCTATTACTAACACACCATGCAATTAGCTGCATAAGCTTGAGATGGCTTCTGACAAGGTAAATGCCAAACTCTAATCGTGGATAAATGTTTAACTGCATAGTTTAAAGACTGTTAATAATCCTCCAGTGTGCTATACGACAAAATTCAACACAATACGAAAGAATCCCCCCCAAAATGGTGACATTAATTATCAACCATTTGCTGTATCGCTACAGTCAACATTGATTTAAAAAAAATGAGGCCCAATTGCGACATTGAATTAATTATTATTGAGTCGAAATGTAACGGTCGTTATTGTTGAATTACACATTCACTTCAGTCGGTAACTGAGGGCATTTATATACAAACCTAACGCTTCAAACTTTAGCTCAATTTTGGTGAGGAACAGAACAGGTACCTTAAATGGACAGAAGTGTCAGACAGAGGACAATGTGAGATATACGACTGTGAGCATTCATGCAAGGTTATAAATGTCGCTAAACCGAGAGACTCGGTGCTCTCGGCCCTGAACGTTCTATGTTGATGGTTGTGTGCCTGCTTGCCAAGTGTGTATTAAAACTCTGAAAGACGCTCTCTTGTTTTTGAGTCCTTATTAAACAGAAATTGCTGCCACACATGACCAATGTCAAAGGGGTCCCTTGACCTCTGACCTCAAGATATGTGAATGAAAATGGGTTCTATGGGTACCCACGAATCTCCCCTTTACAGACATTTCCCCTTTACAGACAACCACACCCAGCAGTGATGTCACAGTGTCCTGGAGTACACCTGCACATCACTTTGGCAAGGTGAGAAGTTAAACCACTGGAGGTCAGTTGAGCTCAACTTTAAATAGCCTCATTTGGAGTTTCAGCCAATTTTGCACAATCCTCATCTTAATTCCTCATCTTATTACTGAGTTTCAGAGATTAGCAATTCATCATAAACTCATCTTCATGTGATCGATATGGACAGAATAAGGGAAATCAATCAGGGATAATAGCTTTTGCCTGGATTCACCTCATCAGTGTACTCTATTAAAAAGTCCCTAATATTTCACACATTCAGTATGAACTTGCTAAAGCACTGAAAAACAGTAGTTACATGAATGATTCATTCATTTCATATATTAATTCCATATTTAAAGTAGAGCTCAGACAGGCCAGATCTGATGAGGACAGCAGGGCCATTATCCTAGTGTTGCCACTCATCCCAAATCATTCTGCGCTAATCTCCTAAAATGTGTCCCAACATGGGATTGTACGCTCCCAGCGACCCTGAAGAGACCTAATCCAGACGAGAACAAGAACTGTTTTCCATCATTTTTCAGTTAAAAGACTATGAGTTCAAGCAAGTGATAGTTTTATAGATGTGAGGGATGTTTCACCAATAAGTTCTTTGATCCTGAGGTTGGGATGGGCGCCGTGGAGCGCCAGGCCTCGCCTGAAAGGAACACTAATTGGGTTTTAATGAGGTCGACTTCCTCTGTAAGTGAAGAGCCGGTATAGTTCTTTTATATTCTGATGCCGGAGCTCCTTTCCCCCACGCTCAGCAGATATACACACCAGCTGAAGTTACAGCAGAGGATGAATTGTGCTGGTGCTTTTTTCCTCTTTCTTCCTGTAATTACTTGGGACTGAGAGGAACAAGCGTTGGGACTCGGCGAAATGGGAAACGGTGAATAGAATTAGCGCTGGGAGGATAAAGCTCAGTGATTGTGGAGCGGGGAGTTGTTCTGAAGTCAGCATTATCTCTGTGTAATAGAACCAAACACTGCTACCTTTTCTGTTAACAAATGTTCACAGCAGCTCCTGAGGCGATAAGGTCATTCTTTTAAAAAAAACACGTATATATGGTTTCAGATGTGGAGGAACGCTGTAATGTGAGACAAGAAATCACAGCAGGGAAGATAACACACGCCTGACAAATCCAATTCTCTCCATGTGGGAACTACAAAAGAACTGAGAGAAAAAGAGTGTGTGTGTGTGTGTGTGTGTGTGTGTGTGTGTATACCTTGTAGGGGTACATCGGAGCCGGTCTGGGAGGAGCTGCCAGCTGCAGCCTTGGCACTTTTCCTTTCAGCCATAATCTTGAGAGGAAAGCAGGGAGAAGAAAGAGAAGACAAGAAGAAGGGTGAGAAAAAAAGAGACGAGGAAAGTGATCAGAATGGGAATGGGGGAGAAGAGAAGGAAATTATAAACTTTGATTGTCTCACAAATATGCATCAAAAAATGATTTTCAACAAAGATATGATGAAGATATGAAGATATGAACACAATTTAAAGGATAAGACTGGTGATATATTCTATATTTTATTTTATTATCAACAAATCCCATGAAAAGTCCAAACCCAACAGTGTGTTTAGTCTTATTCTCAATACTTTTTGACTTCCCAAACACATTTGTTTCTACTATAGATGTAAATCTTTAAAAAAAAAATGGTCACAAATATATTAGGGCTGCAACTAATGGTTATTTTCATTGTTAATTAATCTGTTGATTATTTTCTCGATTTATCGATTAGTTGTTTGGCCTATAAAATGTCACAAGATGGTGAAAAATGTCCATCAGTGTTCTCTAAAGCCCAAGATGACGTCTTATTTACACCACAACTCAAAGATATTCAGTTTACTGTCATAGAGGAGTAAAGAGACCAGAAAATATTCACATTTAAGAAGCTGGAATCAGAGAATTTTGACTCTCAAACCAATTAATCGGATATAAAAATGGTTGCCGATTAATTTAATAGTTGATAACTAATCGATTAATCGTTGCAGCTCTAAAATATAAACTTGAATTCTTTTCAAGAGTAATTTCCTAAAACAGCTTGGCACTGTAGTTGTTAGCAAATTTTACTTAAACAGGAGTAAACTGTCTATTTTCATCCATAGATTTGGTGCGCTGATGACGGAGTATGTGGATTGACTCAGAGTAAACTACTGTACTTAATCATATTGAAGGAAAATGTCACCCAGTGCAACAATATAGCTTACTGATGTGTTTTTAATAGTTGTTATTGGACAATCATGGAGCTTTATAGCACAGAGCAATAAGCTGTATCGGGTATATCTAAATTCAGTTGTTTAAAAAGACATTTTTCTTTCTGTCTTTTCTTTGCTTTTGCTCTTCTGCTGCAGTGCACACACTTTAAAAAGTGTTGAATAGTCTGCATGGCCTCTGCACTGAGCTGCTGCATTCGTCCTGCTACAGATACTTGATTAATTGGAGGTGTCATTAATCAAAGTCTGTGGTGAGTCTGCAACTCTGCTCACAGGGGAACATGCAAGAAGACGCACACACACGCACACACACAACACGCACACACACACACACAAAGGAAGCCCGCTCAGCGCGCTGCGCAGCTGCAAGACTCAGGTCACCAAGTTTCTCCGCTGCAGTAAAGAGAAAACTACCACTGTGTTTAAAATAGGCAATGTGAAGAGGCATTGTCACACACACATAAAACAATACAGACACACAGATACACATTCTTCCTTCAATTCAGGGTAGGAGATAAGAAGAAATTAACGGGAAAAAAAAGCGTTCCTCTCTAAATGGGTCAACATGCCTCTAAGGGAAAAGATCTGTAGTTCCAGGTAGATTCATCCTTCACAAGGTCACTGCTGGTCTGAGGACAGACTTGGTTTCTCTTTGTGTACAGAAGACTATGATGTGTACCACATTGAAGAAACCATCACACTGATTTATTAATGATTGATTAATATCACTTAATATTGCTATGTATTTCATAGGCTACTAAATCTCAACTTAAATCCCTAATTCAAAAAAGGACAGAACAGTGTACGCCATACTGTGCACATATATGTCTGTAAAATTACAGTCTATTTATATGATTTTAATGGATGTCAAAATATCTAAAGCTGTGACTCATGCAGAGTTGCTTCTGTCATACTTTTCGTTGATGAAATCAACACTGCATGAGACACAGCTTTATATATTTTGACATCCGTTAAAATCATATCAACCTTTTTTTACACAACAAAAACAAGACTAAAAAGTATCCATTGAAAATGAGAATTCTGACAACCTTTATTAATATTTTTGTCAATGAATAAAAACGAAACAATAATGTGTATGATGGACGAATGGACAAAAGAACTAATTTGTGTTACGATGCAAAGTCTCATGCATGCATCTGTCGAATCACACACGGTCACTCCTGATTAGTAAAACAGTTTCCTCCACTGCACATGATATCTTTTGTTCAGAAGTTGCTTTAGCCGTTTGACCTGTTGCACCACCATTAATAAGAAGCATCTAACATTCAGTAATGTTCTGTCTCTGACAGTAATGTTTTCTGACGTTACCGGTTCCTGGAAGAAACAGATTTATGGACTAAATTCTTCTACAGTCCCTTGAGAAATAGACAAGAAGTCGGACCAACTGTGTGCACTTCTAGAGCAAAGGTACTCAGGTGCAAGACAAAAAAAAATATGTAACTGCGGGGCACAAATCAGGTCTACACACCGTTAGGCTCTAAATAAATAGTTTATTTCTCTTTTTCTGGTGTGAAATAGAAAAAAAGACCAGAAATTGGCAAGAAATATCTGTTTTTCTCTTTCACACTTGCCTGAGGAAGAACTTGTAGATCAAAATGCTGCCTTGAAAAGAGAAAAAAGAGAAATAGACTATTTATTTGGAGCCAAAAAGTGTGCAGACCTCATTTGTGCCCTGCAATTAGACAAGAAGCGACAACAAAACAGCTGGGACAAAGTAGGAAAACATGCCGGCTAGCACGGCGACAGCTAATGTAGTATTATGAAGTGGATGTGGATGTAACGTTAATTTTTCACCCATGACTGCCAACCCACCCACGAATCAAACTCTATTGTTAAGTGTGCGGATGATACGACAGTCATTGGGCTCATATCCAACAACGACGAGGCTGCATACAGGGAGGAGGTTCAGAACCTGACAGCATGGTGTGACACCAACAACCTGGCATTAAACACCAAAAAGACCAAAGGAATCATTGTGGACTTCAGGACCACCGAAAAGACCACACACAAAGTGCAATAACAATTAAAGCAGAGGCTCTGGGGAGAGTCTCCAGCATCACCATCTCAGAGGACCTCTCCTGGGCTGATAACACCTCAGCGGTAGAAGGCAAAGCACAGCAACACCTCTATTTTCTGAGGAGGTTAAGAAGAGCTAACCTCCCCCCAGAAGCTGCTGCTTGACTTCTACAGATGCACCACAGAAAGCATCCTGACAAACTGCATGACAGCCTGCTACAGCAGCCGCACCAAAGCTGCCAAAAAAAGCCCTGCAGCGTGTTGTGAAAACAGCACAGGACATTGTTGGCACTGAGCTGCCATCACTTGACCACCTTCACAACACTCGCTGTATCAGAAGGGCTAAAAAACATCATCAAGGACACCGCTCATCCCGGAAACAACCTGTTCAAGCTCCTCCCATCAGGCAGGCGCTTCAGATCAATCCGCACACGTACAAACTCCAAAGACTTCAAAACAGCTTTTTCCCGACTGCCAAAAACATCCTGAACTCTGACATCTCCTCTGTCTGAGATGACGGACACTTTTGTGCAATAATTATCTGATGGAGACTTTGTGCAATAATCTGGCATCTGGCAAAAATGGCATCTCGCCAATATACATATTGTATTTTTATATATTGTACTATCTTTTATATTTTTTTACATTCTCTTTTTATATTGTATTATATTTTCATTAGCACCTATGGGATTGTCACAATCTAATTTCGTTGAACTACACAATGACAATAAAGGTCTTGAATCTTGAATCTTAATCCTGCTTTCAGTTGTTGCTATCAGAAGGAAAGAGTAAATTCCAGGATTAATGTCGACGGTCGACCATCTAGATCTCCTCTAGATGTTTGCTAAAGAAATATCAAAACATTATCCAACGTTTTCAGTTTCTCCTCTCAAACTAAAACCAGACGACGAACAGTATTCCAGCTTCTGAATGATTCACTGCTCTGCACTCTGCAGTAGAGAGCACAGGTAGCTGCGGTAATGCTAGGTGAACAGGACAACTGGATTTACTGAGGAAAGTCTGTTTTTATACTGCAGAACAGAGTGATGGACTCTGTGTGTGTGTGTGAACAAGTAAGCTTTTCCACTAACCTTGCGATGTAACCATGGTAACTGTACAAAGATGGCGATGCTTATAAGACATACAAGTTTTAAATACATGACGAAAAAGAGACTCAAATTTCACTAATTAAAACTAAAAAATTAGACAAGACAAAAATTAAATTACTAAAATTTGACTTTTTATGACTCAGAACTGAATGGTGTCACAATGAGACCTGCAAAGATCAAGACTTACAGAGAGAAACCTTCTGGATACCTTCAGAGCGAGAAGAAGAGTCAATCTATATGGAGTGTGACACACTCTCCAGCAAGTCTGTATGCTAGCTTGTATTGGACTTAAATTGAGAAGGAGGTTTTGACAAAGTTGCCAGGTGTCTGAACTTAAAAAAAAAACATCCGGGACTATGTCTATCAAGATCCACAGAAAGAGTGAGGATTACATCATTCAACGAGAAAGTGGACATGCTGGAAACTGTCAGGGCTTTTTACCCTGAGAGGAAAATCATGGTGACAATTTCAAGTTCCAAGACCTTTCATGCGTCGCTTTTGAGATGCTGAAACAGGAGCCTCGGGACCCAATGAGGGAGAGAAAAAAGTTGTCGTTGTCCCTCGACAAAATTTGCCCTGTTACAAACCAGCTGCTCCGTGCTCGAGGCATCGAAGCTCTGAAGGGTATTGGCATCCTTCGTACGGACCTCAAACCTGACAATATTATGCTTGTCAACCACAAGGACCTTCAGGGTGAAGTTAATCGACTTTGTGTTTCCAGTGTTAAAAAGTGAAGATTGTTAAGATCATGCAACCTTGTGCATACAGAGCTCCAGAGGTGACAGTGGGCCTCCCAACATCTGAAGCTATTGATATGTCGGGACTGGGATGTGTCACTGCATTCTTATATATATACATAGGACATGATGAAAGCTATTGTACATCTGTTGGGTCAGCCAAGGGACAACCTGCTGAGTGCTGGAGAAGAGCACCTTTGGAATATTTCCGCAGGGAAAAGGGCTCCATCAATCCAGGGCGGAAATTAAAGTCACCAGATGAATATAATGTGACAACCGGTGTCGAGCCCCAAGTTTCATTGAGGGGTTTTTGACATGGAAACGCAGACGCCATTCAGTACAAAGATTAGATGGCATTGCCTAAGGCACAGCTCGGTCACAATGGCTCACCTGGTGTCCATGAAGCTGACATACAGAGGCAGGAGGCGACAGGGCTTCAGCTGCCAATGAATCATATGATGGAGCCTCAGATATTGGTTCCAGTGAGGAAGATTCAGCCGCTGATGGAAACTATATGACTAAGCTTTAGCTCCTGCTGTGGCCTTTGACAGAGCCTCAGTTCCCAGTGGTTCAAAGGACATAGATTCTGATGCAGTTTGTTCCAGTAACAGAGGCATCACCAGTGCTACGTACCGTACGATGACAGGGCTTCAGCTGTTATTGACTTACATGATGGAGTCTCAGGCACTGCTACTTCCAGTAATGAAGATTTAGACAGCTGTCATTAGACCTGCTGATCTGGACAACATTGACCCTGCCGGGAAAATCTGTTTCTGAGGATCTGCAAATTCTTCTGCTGAGTGTAAAGGGGCCATACGTCGAATACATACGATCCACAACAGGCCCAAATGATTATATTCAGCATATTCGCAAAGTCATGTAAGACTCTAGCCCTGTTTTTATGGCGTCGACAAGACCGGCACAAGCACCGCTCCGACAGCTTAATATTTTCCTCACCTTGAAGTTTGTGGTGCCTGTCTTTGTGGTATTACGGTGCCCAGTGCAGCGCGCACAGTGCATATGTGGGAGGAGAGGCGCAGGAGGTTCATTCGGATGAATCAGCACAAAGTGAGTTGTAGGTATTCAGAACCACATCTGTTTCTGGCACAACCAGCTGCTGCCAATCTGAAAAGACTGTTTCCTGCATCCCATAATCCACCGTGCATGAGCCTACTTTTTTGGACAATTAAGGTTAGGTGATCACCATCAATGCGTAAAATCTAGCCATTTACCAGGTATTTGGTATTAGATATAGAGACACACACACACACACACACACACACACACTGAAAACTCTGGCTCTGTAATTTGAATCTTATCTCCTCTCCTGGCTGTTAAGGCTCTTAAAAACCATCTCTCTCCTCAGCTCTTACTTCTCTAGTGAAAGATAACAGAAATCTTGTGAGGGCGCTGCAAAAGTGTTTTTGCACTTTTGGCTATTAGTTTTATATAACAACCATGTAGGAGTAGCATCTGAGGTTACAACCTTAAAACGTACCTCTGGATAACTGCATCAGCAGAAAAAAAAAGAAATCTCTCTCTTCAATAGTCCCCCTGATTAAAGCTTGATAGCTTGTTTCAGAGCAGCAGATAAGCTCATTCATGCGGAGGCGGTGACGGTAATGACACCCACCTTGGAGCAGATTTCGTGGAGACTTGTCGCGATGGCGGCGGCAGGAGTATCACATCGGAACACGTGGCACTTCAGCACTCGCGTGTTCTTGTCTCTCGCCACGTAGGCAAAGTCCCTGAAAACACACAAAGAGTTATCGCACATGAATTCCTAATGCAGTTAGAGAAACAAACTATATGGCCTTCGACAGCAGATGTATCAAACATTTGGCTTTGTTAAAGGGGCAGTAAGTAAGAATCTCTGTTGTCCCATAATACAAATGATTCAGTAATCATTCCTCCTCTGTATTTTTATTTAAATTTCAATGATTTATGCAAGTTTCTTTACTCATTCCCAAGCTGCCCTCTAATTTTTATGCTTTTATGGAAGGAAACGTAAAAGAACAAACCACAACGGATATCACAATTAACTGATGGAGAAAAAAACGGAATAAATTTGAACAAAAAAGAAAGAAGAAAATCAAGAAAATGTAGTATGAGGTAAGTGTCTGTCCAGTAAGGGAGATGGGAGGGAACAATTATGAGTAATTTAGGGTGAAGAAAATACAAAACATGATGAATAACCTCACTGCATTAATAGGCCCATCACAGAACTCTATCTCTTTGTATATTTGCCTTAATGACATTTGTTCCATCTCATAACACTTCTTCATTTCATATACCGTATGTGGGAGAGTCGAGTTTTATCCACTTAATGTTAATGCACTGAATAGCTGCTACCAGCTGTTTTTTCAGCAAATAGAGTAGTTTGCCTCTCAAAGCCTCCTCGGAGAGCCACCTTTGGACATTGTTGCATATTAACATTAAACCCATCTTCCCAGAGGGCTCCTATCTTAGGGCCAATATGTGGATATGATTGCCAATTTGTATTTCACATTCCCTTCAGCACTTTTCTGGAGATTGTTGGGTTCAATTTTGGCCTTATCAGCAGCATCTTGAAATATCTTATTACATTAGTGTCTATTTGAAATCCCTCCCAGAGTTTTGAGCCCACATTTTATGCTCATTCCCCTCATCAAGAACTGTTATTGGAGTGGGTTTTTCATATTTTCTTCATTTTGTGTGTGTTGTCAGGAGGTGACTCTTTGCCAACATAAAAAAAAAAGTCTGTCCTTGGGCCTGTCTTCTGTTCGGAAACTCAAATTTTCCATCCCCCTCTGCGCCTGTTTGCATTGTCAGCTGTTCAACAGCAAAATGACAACACACAATTATTCTTATTACCACATTTTGCATCATGAGATACTGTATTTACCTATTTCTTTGTTGGAGCCCTGCTCTAATTAGCGCCCTCGTTTATTGTGAACATGTTGCTTCATTATTTGTGTCATTTACAGGCTTCCATAAGCTTTGCTGGTGTTGCTGTAATTCCAGTCCTTGCACACTGGTCAAGGTTTATTTAATGAATAGATTACTTATTTAAAGCCCCTTTAACGTGTGGCAGGTTGTGTGCTGTTACTCCGTAAACAACCGGTTTCTCTGTCCGTAGGCAATCCTGAACTGAAAATGGTGGTTGGCAACAATGACACACACACACAGGTACACACACCGGTACACACAGGCATACAGGAAGGCAGATGTGTGTCCCAGTGCCCGAGGAAACTATGTGCCGAGCGCTTCTCAGTGGTGTCGCATGGGAGAAAAATTAGTATGAGGGTAAGACTGAGGGAGATGTGGCTCCATCGGGAAAGAAACTTTCTGCAGAAAGTGGGTGGGAGATGAAACACAGCCACATGTGGGAGCTACTACATGCACACACACACACACACACACAAACACACACAAGATGAAAGCTGCACATGACACATTTCTCCCTCATTAACAGGTGAGGCAAGCTGCGGAACAAAAAGGTAGGAGGATGTGTTTCCAGCCAGGGCTGAAATGATTGAGTAAACAGATAACGCAGAGTGAAAGAGGGGAGTGGGGACATGCAGAGAAGCCAACTGGACGGCGGTGTCGCCAGATGCGGCTGAACAGCTTCATGCACACACACACACACACAGGCGCTCCCAAATAACCATAGACCTTAACAGAAATATGGCATTCATCACAGCGGGTTCTTTGTGTTTATGAGTCCATTATCCGGACTGTCTCTTCTGCTTAATTGTGTGCTCACACACTTTGGGTCGATAACGCTCAGCGCCTGTGGCCAGAGAGGAGAGTGCAATGGGACGTGTGTGTGTGTGTTTAGTGTCCGTGTGTGTGTGTGTGTGTGTGTGTATACGTCGAGTGCGCTTCGTTCAGGGACATTTGAGCAGCGTGCCACCAAAGCAGCATGAGTGGCCTTGCCTTGCACACTACAAATGGTTCTTTTATGACTTCTGTACCTTCTCTGGGGGTTCAAAATGCCATAAAACAACATGCAACTCTTAATAGGAAATAGCCCGTGGCCGATTTGGCTCGCCGATGATTTAATACCAGTGATTTAGACCGTCAGTAGTTGCTGCTGCGCTCCTGTAAAGAGCAACAGTGACTCTGGGCGAAGCAAAGCCACTGATTTGATACCTGAGGTGACAGATGGGATTGCACAAAAGGGTGGGGGGGGGTCTTGGCACAACGATTACTGAAAACAATGGAGAGGCACGATCACACCACAAAGAGCAGTTACCTTTCTCTGGATCCCGGTAAGCAGCAGAAGGGAGGTGGGAAAAAATGAGGGAATGAAAGTGAAGAAGGAGGGTGATGAAGGAAAGAATGAATGCAGAAAGAAAGTAGGATGGGAAATTAAGAGACAGGAAGAATGAAAGGATGAGGAAATTGCCAAAAGATGAAAATGGAGTGGAAGGGGGAATAGAAAAGGCAAGGGGGAAAAAAAGAAGAGACACGTTAATATACACACAACAGACTGAGTCAGAAAGAGTCACAGTGCTCTTTCACCTCAATCAAAGTGTTCCTGTGAGAGGTGCTTTATGTTGTGTGTGTGCTCTGGAGCTCAGGTCTGTGTACTTTTCATTTCAGTGGCTTAGCGTTCCACTACATTATGACACAGCACACCTTTTCCTGTTAGATGTGCTAACATACTCGCACACACACACACCTTGTTGTTACTGCAGCTTTCCCTCCCTCTATACTCCCCACTTCCCTCTACCTTTTTCCTCCTCTCCATCTCTCTTTCATCCTCCCCTTTGCATTCACTCTTTAATCTTCCTCTCCCTCTCCTCACTCTTCTACTCGCTCTCTTTTTTCTCTGCACAACAGGAGGAGCCCCCAAAAAAAGAACAAAGATGCAACACAGAATGATTCATATCAACAGCGCAGCTCATCACAGCCGCTCTCTTCCACATTATAGTCCGTGACGCTCCATTATCGGGAACACTAGAGAGGAGGCACAGGCTGAACAAAGAACAGAGGGCTAATTCAAACAGTGACTGCCTTTGATTCTTTGATGATCCACTTAGTGAGAAGTTTGTGTGTTCGTGTGTGCCTGCACATATTTAAAATGCATCTCTTTCTCTCTATGTTTGAATTTCATTCATGATTTTCTTTGCTCCGAGTCCATTTACTTGCCATTATACTTCCCTCCATGCCTTCCTCCACTGTCAGACACTTTGGTGGAATTGGATTTCAGGTGTCAAAATCCTGAAAGGTCCAAAAGCTGCTCTCCACATACCTCTGGAATATGCCACTTTCTTCTATTCTTTTTTTTTAACAAGTATTTGCATATGAATATCAGGCTAAAAGTGTTGCAAATGCTTTATCACTGATTGGCGAACTTCATCACACCTGATTCAAACCCAGGACGGACTCCTACCTCCCAAAAAAACCTACAGTATTGTCACGATCACACTGACCTTACAATATGACTCTGACATCACAAGACAACATCTGGAAATGCATTTTTTACTCTAAACTCTACTAAAAACTGAGCATTTCAAAATATAATAAAAGATTTTAGAATACTATGACCTAAGTTTGGTCTGGCAGTATCTTTCTGGCGACTCTAACATTGTCTAGAATGACTCATTTAAGATGTTAATGAAGATAATCATACAAAACAGGTGCTGTCATTAAGTCATACAGCCATAAAATGGTGATTTGATGAGTATTTCCGGGCAGCAGCGCAGCAGGTAATACTGTTCATCTGCTTAACTGGCATGAGCTGTGATCAAACCACTAGTTTATGATCATTCAGATGTCGGACAAACATAAACAAAACATTTATGGGAACAACTAAAGTGTGTGTTTGGCTGCAGCACAGCCCTGTATAGATAGTGGAGCCAAAACCTGCAGATTTTTGACCAGCCACCAACCAAACTCAGCACAATTTTTAGAGTATTTAAAAAAAAAAATGTATTCTGGTGGAGGGGAATGCTTAAGTATTTGTTTTTTGCCTATAAAAGAGACTAATTCTGTCTAAAAATGTAAATCAGCCTTACGAAACCCTGCATATGTAATGTGTATATTATTGTAAAATGTAAACTCAACATTAGGACATGACCTCAGTGCCCTGGCAACATCTGTCTGCATCCTTTTATAGTTTACCGACCAAATTAGGAAAAAGAGCACATGTATTTTTTCCCATTCATTTGACACTTGACAGAGATCTTCATGAAAACATCCCAAAAACGAAAGCGTGAACACAGGTTGCTTTCACACATGAACTGTGTTTTCAAAAAGGCGGCTTAGTGTGGAGACAGAAAGAGAGAAAAAAGGAGAGAGAGAGAGAGAGAGTTGTTGGCTTACTTTGGCATTGAGGAGCAGTTATCCCTGACCTCAGTTAATGGAAGGGGTGACACATGGTGTAGAGACGCAGGCAGCCAATCAACAAACAACTGAAGATGAATGACACACAGACCTCAGAGGTGGAGGGAGAGTTTTTGGCAGGGAAGTGAGGACGGAGGATAGATAGATAGATAAAATGTCGAGAGAGGGGAGTGATGAAGGCGGGAGGCCAGAAAGCCAAAATGAAAAGGTGGGAATGAAGCAGAGAGGAATGGGAACGAGGTGCGAGACTCACTAAGGGGCTGGATGGAGGAAGAAGAAGAGGTGGAGAGCAAAAAGAGAGGTAAAAAGAGGTACGAGATGAAAGGGATGAAAGCAGAGAGATGATTTAAAGCAATACTCCCACCACTCGTGTTCTTTCTCTCTCTCCACATATTTCCAGAGCTGAATAAAGGATGACTGACTCACTACTACCAATCTCCCTTTGATCCTGATGCCTGTGAGGCAGGCTCGCCTGGAGAGGATGCGTACAACTCGGAGATTAAATGAGGTCACGACGGCAGATGTATGGCGAACTGTGTTTGAGGAAGTCGCACAGAACCGTCAGTGTCTGCAGCTCTGACATCACCGCACCATTAGTAGCACAAACAGCACTGTGTGTAGTAGTAGTAGTAGTAACATTAGCATATGTACACTTGAAGGTAAATCCCACCCACACATACTTTAACATGGTTTCTGTTTGCGATATTCAATGCCTGATGCATTCCCACATTTCCGTTATATGTTTAGATCCCCTATACCTGAAAGTATTTACCCATTCGTTAAATTACAAAAAAAAGCCACCAAATAGGGTGTAGAAATGACATAAAACTGCTGACAAATGCTGATGACAAATGTAAGAAGAAAGAAATCTATAATGCAAAGTGCTGTAGAGAACTGATTCTGAGGTTAGTTGTGGAATTGACGTCTTTGCCTCCATTATAATGGTTTTCTTCTGCATGAAATAAGACTATTGATTGTTAGTGTAAACCTAAGAAAGCAGCAACCAAAGCCTGATTTTTCCCGCTTGTGTTTGGTCAATGAGCTGTGGCGACGAGCTGAAGTCAGGGACCGTCTTAAAAGTGCATGCAAGACGGCCAAGAGAGCTTTCCAGATTTTTGTCAACAGCTTTCTGAGAGTTTTTTTTTTTTTCCATTGACACTTTAAACCAACTTTGTTTTCATCTGGACCTCTTTCCATTATATTCACCGCCTCAAAGTCATGCAATATGGTCCAATGAAAATCTGGCTGGTTTTATGACCTATACTGCAGCCAGCCACCAGGGGGCGATCCAGATGTTTTGGCTTCACTTTTGGGGGGCTGTCATGTCATCCATTTTTATATACAGTCTATGGTTTGTCCGTTCTGGGCTACTCTAAAAACATGGCCTCCGAGATAAACGGTTCATTCTAAGGTAACTAAAACACAACAATTCTAATTTCAGGTGATTATACACTAAAGAAAACATACTTTTGAATATAATATATATATATAAACAAAAAGAGATTAATATCAACATTAACCATTACACAGCTTTTATTTAAATTTGGTTTACACGTTTTTTCTCCTTTTTTTAAGGTAATAAAACAAATAATTTTGTATTATTTGATTAATTGAGGTGCATTGGATAAAATATGATGCTATTTTGTATTTTCTTTGTGAGTAGCTAAACTTATACATACTATGAGGAATATAATTGGTAGTAAAAAACAATTTTACACAGATTGAGGCAACTACTTGTGGTAAAACTACTAATACATACTGTAATTTTGTGAAATAAATAGATACAGATAGTAGCTTCACATTAGACTGCACCTGATGTAACATTGTTTACTTTTGACCAGTTATCCATAAAAATAAGAAAATTACAACAGTAAACAATTAAATAGTCCCAGGAATGGAGGTGCATCAGTGAGTTGATGTTTTTATTGCACATAAGCATTACAATTTGCAAACGTAATGCTCAATAATTTAGACTATTTTCACTGAAAATACTGCATAATTAAAATGCAAGTAGTTTTGACAAACTTTTATACAGCATGACTTCACTATACATCTTCAGGTGCTAAAATGGTGTAATAAAGCTGAAGTGTCCACAACTGGTGCAGTAAAAGAGGCTTTTTAAGAGGCAGTGGAAACAACACAAATGGAAGTAGTCCCCAGTCTGCTCTGCTGTACTTTCTCCTGCTCTGTAGCTCCCAGTATCGCTCAGTAGAGACTCTGCAAACCATCTGTCACACGCACACACACACAAACACACAGAGTGCCGCGGCATCACACACACTTCACACAGACTTCAATTATCAAACAGCTTTACAGAGTGTCTGGGTAGTGCCGGCCTCTATGCTAATGCACTTACATATGCTAATTGCGCAGCCAAATGCTGATTAGAAATGTCTGAGGAGGAAGTTCTAGTGACTCTCCTGTCAGCAGGAAGCAGACGGGGAGTCAGCGAGGGCCAGGTGTGTGTACAGTGTGTGAGCATGCTGGGAAATATGTTCCACTTATTGATTGCAGCTGAACTGGTAACTCTATGATTACTGACAGTGTCGTGACTTTGGCTCCTGTCCAAAGTGGATGTGGATCTGATCCAGTTTCACAGTGAGACTCAACGCTGAACTGTGACAGGTGAGAGCAAACGCTAGAATGGAGACAACAGCTGGATGGTGATTTAGAGGAAAAGCCCTTTCATCACACTGTAAAGAGAATAAAAGAACACCTCGCAGGTATATATTTATATTTAGCAGCAGTTCCCCTCCAATTATTCTCTTTTAAAAAGCATTTTTTTCTTGCAACAGTTGTGCGAGACTCTTGTTTTATAAGCTTACTTAAAAACCTGATGCAGCGTGAAATCGTTCTCAGTAAAACAAAGCAGTTTCTTTAGGATGAATAAAATTAGCAGTAGAAAAAAGGCAATATGAACACATAGAGATGACAGCTATAATAATATTCATGAGAATTGGAAGAAGTGCTAAAAGATAAATCCACCCTAAAGCTCCCTTAGTAAGTGCTGAAAAAGTGAGGGAATGTTTCTGCCGCCGCAGCCAAGATAAGCAAATTTTTTTATTTCAATTAATTCAAATTCTGTTGATGGAGCTTCTTTATCTACATTTATTCTGCTGGAAAATTCTCAATTTTCATTTCCAAACTCAATAAACATTGAAATACACCGCTGTGAGGAAATTGTTTTTAAAAATTGGACCCCTGAGTGCTGATAATTGCGTTTGCAGAAAACAGTGTATGTTGCTCGTGACTGAAGATAATTGTAGTTTATTGTAATTGAATGCAGCATAAGGTGCTAAAAAGCCCAATAAAAGTCAAAGATAAAACCAGAAATAGGAGATGCAAAGTAAACACTTTACAAAGCCATCAATAGGACTCTACAGAGCTGCTGACAGATATTGGCCTAGTTTTACAGTATACTGCACTATTGATGCAATATTAGTGTCCACTAACTGGTATTTACAGGTGTGTCACTAGCATGCTTAGATATCCAATATTATAATTAGAGCCTGACTAATACTGGATCTTTGAAGCCAATACCATTATCAGTATCTGAGGGTCTAAAACACCTGGTAAATATATATTGGCTAGAATTCATTTAACATAAACAAGCATTTTTGAAGGATCCTTTACATTCGGTTATCAAAAGATGCACTGAGCATTGTCAGTGTTCTCTTTATATTACATCTTTGAACTTTGAATTTACTTATTATTATCATTTTATTTCTTCATGTTGTCATTTTACTTCTGTCCTCGTTTGCTGCTTCCCAGACTTTCTCCCATTTTTGTAGTATTTTTTCCTTATACAAATTGAAGGAATTGGACAATGTCATATGTTGTGCAGATTTTAAAGCCCTCTGAGGCAAATTTGTGATTTTGAGCTATTAACATTAAACAGACTTGACTTGGTGGATAAACTCTGTAATGGTGACACGGTTTCTAAATTACCTAAAATGTAAGGTTGCGTAAATCAATGTAAATCAATCAGTTGTTTGACATTTTGGGAAATAAATTATTCACTGTCTTGCTGATGAGATTGATGAGATACTCGATTCCACTCACACGTTTGTGTGTTAAAGTATGGAGTTGGAGCCGGAGGCAATTAGTTTAGCTTAGCATAAAGACTGGAAGCAGGGGGAAACAGCTAGCATAGCTATTTCAAAAATCCACCAACCAGAACCTCAAAAGCTCATTAATAAGAATGTTATATCTCATTGGTTTAATCCATATAAAAAAAAAACAAAATGTAAAAATGATAATCTGTGGTTTTAGGGGGACAAAGTCATGATCACATCACTGTGACAACAAGAGTCTGGAGAGTCACTGCACCTGGCTGTTCACTAAAAAAAAAGTTGCAGTCATCACTCCCCTTAAAGCACACACAACAAACAATGTAATTGTATTTATGGATTAAACAAATGAGACGCATGGTGTTAACACAGACTGTATCAAATATGGACGTAGTCTCTGTGACATTACGCATAGGTTTCTGAAGAGCCATTGTAAAGCTCAAAGTGGGTGGCTCCAGCCATCGCCATTTTAGCAGTGACGACAGCCTAACTCCTGACTAATCCAGAAATGGGCAAAGAGATGGATCATCGGTGGAGCTGAGGCGGGCCGGGTGACGCAGTAGAGCAGACAGCTAGCAGCTAGAAACCTGAGAAGGCACCTACCTGTCACTCAAAGCGACAATACCCTCATTATGCCTAACTTTAAAGCCTGAATATAGATTAAACAGGTTAGTTATATACAATTTCACCCCCATACAGTTGACACGAACAATTAGCTATAGAATAGAGACCAAAACCGTTTTTTGTACGAAGCGGTAAACATGTTTATTTCTCTGTAAATTCAGGCATTTTAACATGGGGGTTGAACTGCAGTTTTTGGCACTTCTGTGTTTGCTTCATTTCTCAGCACCCGAGGTTGCCTCTCGGTTGTTAATCACTGGGTGTGTTTTTGAACTTTGGACAGAGCCAGGCTAGCTGTTTTCAGTTTTTTGCCAAGCTAAGGTAATCACCTCCTGGCTCTAGCTGCGTACTTAAAAAACATGGAGATTTGCATCTGTCTTCTTATTTCTCCTCAACTCTAGTCAATAAAAATAAAATTTCCAGAACCATATTTCCCAGAGCTATTCCTTTAGTTGTGAAGTGGAACAATGACGGAAAGAAGTGTCTACGGAGCAGGATTTGGGAGTTAATTTGTATCTCACTAAAAGCAACACCAGTAAAACCACAGATGCACTGGAGTACTTAAAGTCTGTGTGACAACTGAGCAGGGTAAAACCCCTCTGCGACCTGGTGAATTAGTCATGGCCCACAGCCATTAGGCCTAATGTAGAATGTCTGTGCGTAATTACCTCTCTACACCGTAAACTTGTTTACAGCACCAAGATGAGCAGCAAAAATGAGCACCATGGCCAGAGGGCGCAGCAAAGGAGGAGGAGGTACCACATGACACATATTCCCTGTCTCTTTACACACACACACACATACATACACACAATCACCAATATTGCCCAAGGCAGCAAAGAACTAGGCCAAAATCAAGTCGAAATAATAAAAATAAAACTGATGTCTACGGTGTATTAAACAGCGCACACAGCCCACGGCGCTGCCGGTGTGATTTGAGCAGACAGTTGACGTTGTTTACAGCAAAAGCAATGCATCAGTTTGATTCGCCCTCAGTGCCTCTGCATCGTTTCTAAGAAAACGCACAGATTTACAAAGATGATGGTGAAAACGGTGTCTTGCTAAAAGGGGAGAAACACACACAACCCCAGTTTATGTTCAGGCAGCTTTGTGACCCAATTCCGAGCATTCGGTGTGGCAGAGAGGCAAATGAGAGAGGGAGGGGCGACAAGCTGAGGAGGCACACACATACACACACACACACACACACACACACAGCTACCATGTGTCAACACTCGTCGTATTTCATTACATATTTAAGAACAGAGATAGGTGGGTGGGCGAGACGGAAAGACAGATAGAGTGTGTGGGGAATGAGGGTAGATAGAGTGATTCTGGGTGGGCGAGAGAGGGAGAAAGATGATGTCCTGCTGTTCTCTTTGCTCTTGATCATTTATACATCACACTGCTCTGAAGTGTATGTGTGTGTGTGTGTTTTTGTACACAACTGCTGATATTCTCAACCGAGACGGAGCTTCAGTGAGATGTCACTTCAGTATGACGCCCCCATGCATGATCTTACTAATGTGTGTGTGTGTGTGTTTGTGTGAGAGAGAGAGAGATAAACAGAGTGTGTGGGAGAGCGCAGGGATTTGGTGTTGGGTTAGTGTAGAGTTATGCCAAGCTCTACTCATGGTGCAGTTGGATCATACTGTATGCATATAACCTAATTAGCTGCATGTGCCATAAATCATTATATTTCATGCACATACAGTAATTAGCAATCTCTCTCTCTCTCTCTCTCTCATTCTACTTACAGTGGAGATACTAATTATTCTAAAAGGGTCAGTTCACCCACTTTACAAAAGAAAAAAAATAAGTTTTCTAATTGGTTAATTGATTCATCTTTTGAGTTATTTTTCCAAACAAAAATACCAAACACCCCGTGGTTCCAGCTGCTTTTCTTGGTCTTATGTGATTATTAAATTGATCATTTGGGTTTGGGCTTAAGCAAATTTAATAGACCAAACGATTAACTGATTAATTAAGAAAATAATCCTAACTTACCTCAATTTACCTACTGTGGAAAATAATTTCCTGTATTGCTTGCATTATTATATGAAAGATCAATTGACAATCACCCTTCTGTTATTTTTTATCATGTTTAAACTAAAACACAATGGTGTCTAAAACTGAAAGTGCCTTTAAGAAAATGTAGCTACCATATATGCATGGTTAACCATTGAAGTGTTGACGCCAGATTCAGATTTGGAAAATGCTGAATCCAACACAGAATTGGAAATATAGGTGTCTATAGGTGATCAATAATGTTCAAAAGGTATAATGGTAGGAGGGCACCTACTGTAAACTCCACCAAATATGGGACTTGTGCTAAAATATAAAAATCGGTGCACCATTGAAGGTGTTTCAGTCTGCTCTCGAGAACAGCCCTCTATTGTACTCTGTTTGATCTACAGTAAATCTATTCATATCAAAGCCTGGGGCCTGTCTTATTTTTTAAAGTTTATCTTCATTGAAGTTATTGAAAATGTGGCTGAGGACCAGAATATTTTCTCCCACAGTATCTACTGTAAGAATGTAGATTTAGTAGATTTGGTTTTATTTGAGATATTCTATGAACAACTTTCATTAAAGCTACTTTCTGTTGATAGTCTCTTTAACAACAGTTGACTGTGTGTTCTCTGGATTGTCCAGTGATGCAGCATCAGGGCAACTAGCCCTTTAAATGACATCATGCCTTTTGAGCAAGTGATGCAAAAACAGCAGACAAATCAAATACACGTGATTGGTATGAATATTGATGTTATATTATTGTCAAAGGTAAATTACATATTACACATTCCACTTTTATAATGACCATGTCTTTAATACAGACAGTGTTGTTTGGTTAAAGGAGCAGTGTGTAACATTAGGTGGCAATCTATCTATCTAGTGGCAGAAATGGAATATAATATTAATAACTATGTTTTCTTAAGTGTATAATCACCTGAAAATAAGAATTGTGTTTCCGTTAGCTTAGAATAAGCCGTTCATATCTACATAGGGAGCAGGTCCTCTTCACGGTGTTCGTCATGTTGTATCACCATGTTTTTACAGTAGCCCAGAACGGACAAACCAAACACTGTTAATTTTTCCTGCTTGGGTCGGAGTCGATAACATTACTCGCTCCCTACGCCGCCGCTCTCAATCTCTTGCTTCACCACTCACTTCCCACGTACACACACACTCTAAACACTGGCGCTGCTCCAAATGAGCTGCTACTCTACAACAACTGGCTCTAGAGAGGGCCATTCGCATTTCCGTGTCGGCCACCGTAGCTCTCCAACACGCTTGGCACATGGGAGAGGCTTCAGTTGGTTGCAATCTCCTCACCTCACCGCTATATATTGCAAAATCCTACACACTGGACCTTTAAATGAAATGTTAGTTAGTAACTGT
>CAKAOI010026782.1:0-27658 GCA_916701655.1 Sebastiscus albofasciatus
TTTACAGATATGTCCACTTTATGATAATCACATGCAGTTTGGGGCAAGTCATAGTCAAGTCAGCACACTGACACACTGACAGCTGTTGTTGCCTGTTGGGCTGCAGTTTGCCATGTTATGATTTGAGCATATTTTTTAATGCTAATTGCAGTACCTGTGATGGTTTCTGGACAATATAGGCCATTTTGCCATAGTTGAAGTTCTATATTTCCAGTTGGCTCTCATCCTAGAGGATTAATACACTAAAAATTGCATAATGTGCACTCAGCCAGCCAAGCCAGGATGAGCCCCAACAAACAGGGACATTTAGACACTAATGTTGCCAACCAGTTGTTGCTGCTGTTGCTGTTATACATGCACTCATGTAACGCTTTTATCCTCTGTGTTTCTAGTCTCTCAGGTCGCGGACTGGTACAACCAGACTGTAAAAACATGGCATCAGCTATCAAATCAGTTCTCTCAAATCTAAGGGAACTGGATCTGAGTGGCAACCCGCTGCGAGGTTCATTATACTCTGTTCTTTCTGATGGGCTAGGTAGCCCCAAACTGGAGAAGCTCAGGTCAGTCTCAGACATGTTGTTCCCCAAAACACTGAAGTATGAATAAAAGTCCATTTTCTTGGCTTTGTCATATGGCAGAAATGATGTATTTGTTCTATCAGTTGTGGATGAAGTACCTGAAAGCTTTTTACTTTTGAGTAAAAGTAGATCTCTAAGCAGAAAATGACTTTAGTAAAAGTTAAAGTAGCCTATTAGAATATTACTTGAGTAAGTCTTACAGTGTCTGATATTTACTGTACTTACGTATCAAAAGTAATTTTCTGATATGAAATGTATTTAAGTATTAAAAGTAAAAGTACAAGTAAATCAATTTTGAGATTTATAAGTTTATTCCTCTTAACATATACACCACCTTAAAAATGGTGGCAACATTACACCATAGATGTATAAAGAGAACTGGATACAGCGTTGGAGGCGAGTCCCCGTTCATTCCTATGAAAGTTGCTGAGTGGCGCATGAAGACAAAATGGCTCGACTTCCGTCTGGAAAAGTACCCGGATCTTCCGGCGATCTTCCGCATCCATTGGGCACATTGAACATGTGCGATAGCGTCCGTTCGGTCACATGACTGGGTCACGGGGTCCCAACACCAAGCCGTTGTCACGGCTTGCGCTGTCGTCACGGTCTGGGTTTCATTCACATGAAAAAAAAACAATAACTTTGGATTCGGCTATTAGTGCATTTTACAACTTTTAGGACCTAATGAATTGAATAAGAGCTATTTAGGTGTTTGTATTGGGAAGTTGATTTACCTAAAAAGGAATTATCTGCTGAGTTACAGACGTCTCTTTCCCAATATAAGTCAATGGGAAAAAGTCTTTTTGGTCCCAATGACGGACGGACACGGAAGTTGCAGTACCTCCGTTTGGCCACTACGAACATTGGGATCAACGACCGGCGCTCTTCTTGGGGGCTTGCATTACACTTGTAGAAAAACGATTTAAAGGATTTAAAGAACAAAATCCAGTTCTTCCTTCCCTCACAGTTGCAGGTAGCATGTAGCATGATCTGACATGCAGCCTGCCTGGACTTGAGCATAAATCAAAATTTAACTACAACTTTGAAAGCACTTTGTTTGCACTTGCCCGTCACATGAAGGATGTAACTCACAAGCTAGGATCACTGATTCACCAAACCTGTTTGCTTGCAATAGTAACGAGTAACGAAGATGCTTAGGGGAAATGTATCAGAGTAGAAGTATACATTTTATTAAGGAAATGTAGTGGAGTAAAAGTGAAAGTTGACAGAAATATAAAAACTCTGTAAAAACAGATATTCCAAAAAAATACTAAAGTACTGTAAAGAAGTATTATTACTTCGATACATAACATCACTGTGTTCTATGAAGACACCATCAAAATTGTAGGAATAGTCGTGCTGCTAAAACATCTTTAAATGAATACTTCTTGATAGATGTATCATTGTTATTAAAGCTCAATTACTATAAGCAATGTTTACCACATTAACACTGAATCAAATTACTGTGCAATGTAAAATTGTTTGCTAAACACCCCACTGTGTACTTTTATACAGCCTCTAGCTGCTGTCAGCTTGTTTTGTATCACAAGTCAGTTTGGTAGAGCTGGACAGTATGACTTATTTATATATGTCTAAATTTAACGTTGTTTTTTTTCATCTCTGTACCAAAAGACTGAACAGAAATCCTGGTCTTGCAGAAATCTGCAAGGAGTTGGTGACGGCATTCACATCCAAGCCATGTTACCTGCGAGAGCTGGAACTGAGTTACACCAGTTTGAAAGACTCAGAAATGGAGATCCTCTCTACTGGGCTGATGAGCACAAACTGTACCCTGGAGGTGTTGAGGTAAAAGACTGCATTACATCGCACTGCATCAAGTTGTAAAAAGTCTCAATTACAGCTGCAATATCATTCAAAATAGAAGAAAGAAGGAACCAAAATCCAATACTTGTGAAGAAGTATGTAGGCAAAATTATGTCTGACAAGGTGAAAGAACAAACATCAACTCATATCATTAAAGGAACAGTGTGTAACAATTCGGGGGATATATTAGCAGAAATGGAATATAATATTCATATCTATGCTTTCTTGAGTGTATAACCATCTGAAACTAAGAATCGTAGTGTTTTCGTTAGCTTAGAATGAGCTCTTCATATCTACATAGGGAGTGGGTTCTCTTCACAGAGTCCACCATGTTGCTCCGCCATGTTTCTACAGTAGCCTAGAAAAGACAAACCAAACTCTAGCTCTACAGAGAGTCACATTTTTACATTACGTGAAAGCCACCATGGGTCTCCGACACGCTTGTGAAACTGCGCTAACGTGAGCCGCCGAGTGCAAAACCGCAGTACCACCAGCCACCGTCTGACTTCCGTTTCTCCTAAAGTATTGTTATTATGGTAAGGATGGCCTCTGAGCGTGGCGAAAGGCGTTACCATGGTTTTGCACTCAGCAGCTCACATTACCAGTCTTGGAAAGGGAGGAGTGATCGTAGCGGTACTCAGTTGGTTGCAATCTGCAGCCACACCACTAGATGCGGTCAAATCCTACACTGTTCCTTTAAGCCAGAAAAACTAAATTGTGATCATACACAGATAATTAATAAAACATCACGCTAAGTAAAGTTTTTCATGTGTACATGTTGTTCAAATATTCTGTTAAGCAATTCAATTATATTGCTACCTTTGTCTTTCAGTGTCAGTCACAACAGACTCACTGAGAAAGGTTGTGAGACGTTGGCCTCAGCACTCAGCTCCGAATCTTCCCGCCTGACAGAGCTGGACCTGAGCTACAATGACCTGCAGGACTCAGGAGTGACGGCGCTCTCTACTGCACTGATGAACCCATGCTGTTTGAAAACACTAAAGTCAGTGTAACGAATAGCTCTTATTCACTTTGTCTTTGCGAATTTGCTAATCCGGATTGAGCCTTTTGTAATTCACCAACACAACAAACGCACTGTTTCAGAGAGGTGTTGATTCAACTTTATGGGTATTTTGGTGGTTGTACTGCTGTTGAATTGTATTGCATCATACTTAGAACAAATATTTTGTCCACCTTATACCAGTGATATATCAGTGAGGATGGTGTAAATACATGAAGTGTGTGTCACATACAAATTTACCTCTAAAAATATTTTTTGCCATATTAAAGCTGCAGTGGGTAGAAATGGAGAAAATAGGATTCAAAAAAGTTATTTTTATAAAACAGTCACCATATCCTGACAGTAGTGCGAGAGAGAGAGACAGGTAATCTGAAAAAAAAAAAAAATCATGTGCCTCTGTGTCCTCCGGTGCTCCTAATGGCATTTCACAGATCGGAGGAAAATAACCAATCAGAGCAGAGCTGGAGCCTGCCGTCTCTGAGCAGCTGTCAATCACTTGCGAACTCTGATCAAACGGTCAAACTAGGCAGCGCTGATCAAATATGAAGCAATATTATTTTACTGTAATGCCTATTTCTCACCTCAGATATTTTCAGAAACATCTTGTAGTGTACTGTTTAGTTGTAAAATGAGAAAGTTTGTGACCCGGCAGCCATGTTGAGATCAGAAAATATCAAGCACCGCCCACCAGACGGAGCACAGCCAATAGGAACGCTCAATGGGAACGCTCTCTCTCTGAAATGACCTGTGATTGACCAAAGTCTCCCGTTACGGGCTAGATTTTCTAAAGCCTGAAAACAGAGCCATGAGGAGGTGCAGAAGTCTAGTTTTCTCTCAGAACATTTGAATTACAATATGCTGAAAGGTTATTATGGATTTTTTTCCCAATGATGCCAAAAACATTCTGCCTACAGCAGGTTTAAGTGTGTAAGTGCTTTGCTTCTTCTTCTTTTGCTCTGCCTCCTGCTCTGAAAGTGTCAACTTGTGTGATGTGTGGCGCTACATGTCAACAAGTCCAAAGGAAGAGCCTGATAAATGACTAATCAGGTTCATGTCATGTTAACAAGTGAAAATCGCTGCCGATAAGGGCATGTACCACACGCCTAAAATGTCACTTGTCTAATTTCTGTAGACTGTCATTCTGTAAAGTGACAGAAGATGGATGTGTCACCCTGGCCTCTGCCCTGAGGTCTGACCACTGCGGCCTCAGGGAGCTGGACCTGAGCTTTAATCACCTGGAAGATCACGGAGTCGAGCTGCTATCTGAAATACAGACGGATTCACGCTGCAGTCTGGAGAAACTCAAGTATGTTCAAACAGGCTTTCTACTCACTTCTATCATTATTCCAAGATTCATTTGCAAGATTCACTTCATTCGTTTGATTTGACAATATTTTTGATGTTGTCAACTGCTGTCCCTCTATTTCCCATCAGTGTGGACCACAATGAAGAATGCTGGTTTGACCTGAAGCTACTGAGACAGTGTAAGAATGCATTTATTTTTAATGAAATGCTAAAGCTGTGGTGTTGTAACACACATGCATGTTGCACTAAGGCTGTTTTTTAAAATATCTTTCAAATGTGGATACAAGGATCATGTTAATGGAGGGCACTTATCTACATGGGCAGCCTGGTCACACAAAAAGACGTGAATGACTGAATAAGAACGGTGTTCTCGCTTTAGGCATGTCATTTGTACGCCATGTAGTCTGTACTGACTGCAATGTAAATGCATCCACGTCAATATGCTACGCTCATAGCTAGTGACATAGAATAAAAAGTGAGAAAGACTGCTTATGGTGGCCAAAGGGGAGATGGATGGGTCCAACAAACACAGGACTTTCAACCAGGAGACTGGTGTTTGAGACCAGTGTTTTGTTTTGTTTTGTTACGTTAGTGACGTGTTTTTTTGTGATTTGTTTTCCGTACTTACGTTACGTTGCTTCCATACGTATTGTAGTTTGTTTACGTACTTATCTTAAGGCTAACCATGACGTTTTCCCTAAACCTAACTAAGTGGTTTGGTTGCCTAAACCTAAAGGCCCTGACACAACAAGCCGACGGTCGGCCATTGGACAGTTTGGGGCTGTCGGTGAACATCTAGTTTTTGTGGTGTGTCCTGCACTTTCGGCTCTAGTCTGCCCGTGTTAGAGACTTTATGGCTGATTCAGCATGTTGAATAGGCAGTGGAGATCATCGGTGAGAAAAATCACTCCGATTGGCTGTTCAGCTTCAGCGAATCAGTGCACGAGTAAAGAAACGGAAGTGAGGAAATCAAGCCAACGAGTAAAGTCAGGAGGGCACACACAGAAGGCTCTTGTCATTTTTCATCTTCATCTCATCTGATCATTCCAATACACAGACATTTTCACAACAACACGGCCATCTGGAATGAAGCTAAGTGTTGAGTAAGAGTGGTGTGAAAATGGTCGGCAAAAGCCGCTTTGTTTCATGTATGTATCATAACAACGGCTTGTATATCCGCCGACCTAGGTCTTACGTTTTCCCTTTTTGATACTGACTACTGTGACCTGCTGGTGTGGGGAGTTATTTCCTCACATGTAGGTGCAGGACGTCTGAATTCTTTGCGGTGTGTTCAAATGCAACTTGTCAACCAAGACAAAGGCGACGTGAGGCGACGCAACAGTCGGTCTTCATTGCCGCTAGTTCTTTTATGTCAGCTTGGTGTGTCTTGGCCTTAAGTGAGTGGTTTTGTTGCTCCCTGCTGGTACTGCAGCTTCATTCACGAGAGTAATACTCACGCCTTGGCGAGGCAAAGCGTGATGCTGACACGCTATCCTCTGGTGGACAGGCTTTGGCATGATATCAGGTTGACCTTGTAATGTGATTCCGGTATCATTGTGCTATATACTGTATATAAAATTAGAGTTTTGCCTAGTCAGAATAGAATTAGAGTTTTGACGAGGCAAAATGACATTGCAGATGTCTCTAATGAATATCCTGTCTAGCTATTACATATTAAAATGGCTTGCCATGCTCACAAAGCAATAGAACTTAAGAAATAGAACACTAATAAATTGTTTCTTCTGTCTTGATTGCAGATGCTTGTGATCTGACACTGGACCCTAACACAGCAGGTGTGACTGTGATTTTGACAGAAGAGAACAAAAAGGGAACATATGTTCAAGAGAAGCAGCCGTATCCTAAAAATGAAGACAGATTCAACAACTGTCAAGTACTGTGTGAAGAGGGTCTGACCGGTCGCCATTACTGGGAGGTTGAGTGTGATTCAGCTGATGTCGGAGTGGCATACAAAAGTATAGCCAGGGTACACGACTATTCAAGGGAATTCTCTTTGGGAAAAAATGAAAAGTCTTGGTGCTGGTTTTCTGATGGGAACTTTTATCATAACAATTCCTGTCTGGAGTTTATGGACCGCAATACACGTCGAAGTACGATAGGAGTGTATCTAGACTGGCCTGCTGGTATTTTGTCCTTTTTTGAGGTCTTTCCTGACACACTGACCCACTTGCACACTGTCCGTACAACTTTCACTGAACCACTCCATCCTGGTTTCCACTTTCCTGATGGATCCATTTACCTGTGTAAAATAAAGTAACCAAAAAGTCCATACAACACAAACCCATTATAGGATCTGAAACGGTCTTAAAAAGCATAAACTGTGACTTTGTCAATACCGTACTGATTTAGCCAACTAAAGATCCAAGACTCATGACCTGTTTTTGAATACATTTTCTATGTGAAAGTATGACAAAGTAATATGGGTCGAAATTGGGGCGGGTTTGAACACTTTTGGTGACAATTTGTCATTGTTGTATACATGGAAATTAAAGGCATTTTTTTGCGATTTTCGCGACAACGATTAGTCAAATAGCTAAGGAAAGCCATAGCACACACAGCATACTCAACCCACCCATCTTTTGCATACGTGTTTGTGTAGTTTTAAAAACACCTGTACAGAAGATAAAGAATGATAATAATAAGTATGGCAAATAAAAATGTGTGTATCCTTGTGCTTTACACAGCATGGCCCACTAAAAATATAGGAAACTTAGAGAAAAAAACACATTTAACAATTGAAACAAGGGCCAGAAAGCACATCAAGCAGATTACATTTCAGACTGGTACAATAAGGATTTGTCTATAATTCTTCCCACATTTTATGACTCAACTTCTCAAATTCTGGTTTGTCAGTTATCAATTGAAAGTTAATCTGCAAATTTCCCGCTTGATTGTGAGAAACAAAAATAGCACAGTGGCACATTCAGGCCATATGTGGAATCAATTTTGATCTCCTCATATCCAAAGCTACCATTGTAGATATAATTCATATAGTTTATAATGCACCATTTTTAAAAAGAAATGTACATATCATCTGTCACTGTCAATATAAATCCTACACGCTGTACACACAGTATATAGACACCTGTACATACTGTACATAATCATCCAGTCCATGTATATCCATTTGGTATTTATTCCTTTACGCTATTTGTATATTTTACAACTTACAGAACTCTTGACTTGTATATAGACATTTGATTTTTATTTTACTGTTAGTCATTGTTTCTTTTGTTTTTTTATATATATTTATGTAATATTCATACATACACCTATTTTTTTCCACATACTTGTGTACGTAACAGTTCTGTCTATTCTTTACCTTTTTGTCCAACTTTGTTGCCCTTGTCCCTCGCTGTTATTTCTATTTCTGTGTAAGTACAACAGGAGAGATGAAAAGTCAAATTCCTTGTGAGTGCACATGTACTTGGCAAACAAAGGTGATTCTGATAAAATCGAATCTTTTTGATTGCACCTCTGGTTGAAATGTTAAGTGAAATGCAGAGAGAGACACTCTTCTTCATGCCTCTTCATTGTCTGTCCTCTTTTTTCTGTTTGCCTGTCGGTACATGCACAATAAAAACACTATTGAAGGATTTTTCTTTGCATGTGTGTGTGTGTGTACCGTTTCCTGCAAAGGCAAAAAAAAACAGAGCACTCCCACCCTGACTGAATGTGAAAGATAAAGAGGGACAGTTACTGTTATTATGGATGTGCATAGATAACCACAGCTCAGCTTTCTTCCTCCCACAGCTTTCATTATGTGACTGCAAAACACTTTGGTCGCACGTAGATAAAACCTAAAGTAGCTGTCTGATCGGTTTTAATTGCAGCAAAGTGTGAAAAAGGTTGAGTTAGACACTAGACATAGTCACACATACATAGGCATAGAAAAAAATGCCGATTGAAAAATGATATACTATATAGTCATGGGAGAAAGAATTTGACAATTGTGCTACCTTAATAGCAAGCTTGTGATGAGAAAGTTGCCAGTTTGTAAACCCCTGAAATGAGTTAGCGTTTTAGCCCTTTTGGTTTCCTCGTCTCGAAGTCAGTGGGTTTTTTGAATGGGTTTTTAGTTATATGCCTGAAATAAGGTCTGTGGTTAACACAAGCTGAAGAGATTTTAACATTTTGTTCTACGATATAAAGTACATCGGTAAATATTCCACTTGTGAATTTCAAAGCCTTTGTGTCTTTAAAAAAGGCCGTTGCTAACAAGTGGTTAAATGAGACTACTAAACGTCCTCCTTTACAGCCTCGTTGTATATACTCGCGTTCATGCCACCGTGGCGTAGTTGGTTTATAGCCTAACGTTACCTCTGGCGATTGCTTCAAAAATCATAAAAGTGGTGTTCTTTTGTGGAGATTATTTTAGGGAACAAAACGTGTAAGCATTATAAACGTGTGTTTGCCACAGAGTTTCTTTTCTGCAATAATCCAAAACCCAATGGAAAAATCCCATTGGCTTTTTGTCGAGGGAACCCAGGGTGATGCTAACTTCTAACTGCTAACTTCCTGGTTGGCCTCTTGGAGGGTGACAAGAGGAGATGTTACGCATCATATCTTTGGGGTACAACATACTCACAGTAAAATCTGGTCTGCACCTGCCAAAATTGAGCCAATCACAACGCACGACCGCAGCTCCAGTTACACTGCGCATGTGTTATACCCCATCACCCGTGTCCCAGCCTCTTTCAATAGGCCTTGGTTGGCCTACAAAAACACGTCATCCCTGCAGCACTCTATGCTGATCTTGATGGAGGGAATAGACCTAAATACTGAAAGAAAGAAAAAAAAATCAGAATGAAATTGATTTTAGAATAGCTTCAATTTCCAGAAATACATGCTTGTATATTCCTGGAAATTTTGAGATACATTGAAATTTGTGGATGGACCCTCCATGCATGCAGCTAGGCCTATATGGTATAGTAATGAACTCCACTAGTAATATTTTCTCTAAATAAGACTGTATTCTTCATCTAAGTGCTCAGAACATCTTTGAGCAGAACACAAATAGCCAAAGTAAGACATCAGATTCTTGGTTTCTAGTCCCGTGCTTTAGCTCAGGTGGGGCAAATGTACATGTGTGTGTGTTGGTGGTGGGTCGATGGGTGGGTGGGAGCTTTAAAACTTGGTTTGACAACATTAAAGCAGTCTGTGGAGCTTCCTGTCAGCTCTGTGACACACATGGGGATTGTCCCCTCTGCTGTTTGTTTTGTCACCTTCTGTTTCTCCCCCGGTTCCCTTCAGTTGTCAGCAGAGTAGGAGCCTTGTTAGCGTACCTCGCTCCGAGGTGCACAGACACACACACGCATCTCTACACTCAAGATAAATGTGCACACACAGACATGAGCACACACAGATATGAGCAAACACACACAGGTTTGTCATATTTGGAGAGACTCACACAAGCACCAATTACCTGCTTGTACACCCACATTCACATTTTTGCCACATAGATAACACAGTTCATCACACACACATCTAAATATACTGAACGTGCATACGGTGACGCAAAGGAACAGTTCAACAGTCTTTGGGCGAAGCTGCTCACAAGCTGCTGGCTCCAGCTTTATATGCGGGTGATATCAATCTTCTTATCTAACTGTCGGCCAGAAAGCAAACAGTCCTGTTGAACAGGTATTGTTTGTTTGAGACTAAATGTGAAAAAGACTGTCCTGGAATAAACCTTTTTTTAATGAATTACTTCAACCAATTGACCATTTATTGAAGTGAATCTGGGGTTTAGCGCAATCATCCAATATAATCTTGTCCGGCCATAAGATTGCATCTTTATAACCCAGACCCTTTTCTTAAATAATTATTAGAGGTTGTATTTTATTGTTACATGTAGTGATGGTGAGATGAAGATTCATGAAGCACTGAAGCTCTCCAGCAAATTGATTGGCAAAAGGGTTCATTTCACAAGGCTTCATCTGGGCTTCATGTGCACACGAAACCACCTCGTGGTCAAACAGTGTAAAGCAGGCAGATGTATTATGTGGTCTGTGATATAGGCTAATGTCTTTTACACCAGTACAGGCTTTGAAATAATGACTGTCAACAATGAAAAAAAAATTGTTTCCATTTAGGCTAATCCATTTATATCAATGTAATGTATTGTCTGGAAAATAGCCTATATTATGATTGTATAACACAAGTGTATAATAAACAATAATTGTCTTGTGAGTAATGCATCGAATGTGTGTACTGGTAAATTAATCAATAATAAATAAAGTTAAGTCAATATCATAATAATGGCAGAAGGGGCAATATTAGTATTCTAAAACTGGAAAGTGGCAGGGTTTTAACTGGGCAGAGGATAGTGAATGTGCTTGTGTATCTATGGGAAAATGATAGAAGGGAGACTTTATTTGATTTTATTCAGGAACAATAATTTCTCAGCTGTGTTTCGGCTTCAGGCGTCTTCAACACGCTTCCCAGAAAACTTCCTGGATTACTCGACATGCTCCGAAGCCTCGGCACAGCACGTAACATCACTAGTTCACCCAATTCAACTGTTATCAAGCCATTAAATAGGCGTTATCGGTTGCCATAAGCACCATAGAAGTGGGTCATTAGGGGCCTACTACACCTACTATGTTGTAAAAGTGAAACACAAACAAAAAGGCTTCTTTAGGTTTATGCAACAAAAAAACACTTAGTTAAGTTTGGGGAAAAACATTGTGTTTTGGGTTGAAATAACTACAAAACAACTACGCACTGTTGGTTTCACTCAGGATGCAAACTCTGGTCTCCTGGGTGAATGTCCTGAGTGTCCTATTCATCGTCTCCGACCTCCACCCCTTACGGAGCTTAACACTATCTATACTACAGCGCCCGACTTCCCCTTCTGCTCCTGTCATAATTACTATGGTCGCTAGAGGTCGCTGTCGTAATCTTTTATTCCTTCTTTGGGTGATGTACCATGTGAATAGATGATAAAACCTACTAGTGGGTGTAGTAGGCCTTTATTGACCCACATCTATGGGGCTAATAGCAACTGATACCACCTATTTAATAGCCTGACAACAGTCTAATTGGATGACTAGTTACACGCTCTCACTTAAAGGTGCAGTGTGTATTATCTGGCGGCATCTAGCCGTGAAGTTGCAGATTGCAACCAACTCAAACTTCTCCCGTGTGCCAAGCGTGTAGGAGAACTATGGTGGCCAATGTGAAAATCCCTATCTAGAGCCAGGGTTTGGTTTGACCCACTAGTTTGACCCTGTTTGTTCTGGGCCACTGTAGAAACATGGCGGAGCAACATGGCGTCGGCTCCGTGAAGAGGACCTGCTCCCTACAATCAGGTGTTTATACACTAAAGAAAACATACTTCATTTTAATTTTCCATTTCTGCCAATAGATCCCCCTAAATGCTACACACTGTTCCTTTAAATAAACCAGTTTTGATTTTTTTTTTCACAATATAGAAGCTTTGCACTTTCACCAGGCAACACAGAGGTTTCAAACTAGATATGTAAGACTGGTGACATGTCATATATGTTGCACATTGCTGCATTTGACACTATATATCACAGTCATTGCATTCTAATGGTGTAACACTAGAGGGGGATGCTTAACAGGATATGGCATGCCAGGCCAGGCGACAGTGTAGGCATGTTGGTTTAATGTGTATATGTTTGTGTGTTTGTATAAACGACATTTCAAGGCATAGCCTCTGCATATTTGTACCTTGATTAGAAGGAAACACATGGACTCAGAACGCCCTACTTCTCTCCCAATTTCAGGGTTGCTTCTGTGAAAGCAGTGTTTCTGTTTTACTGAAAGAATGCAGCTTATTTTAATTATAAGGACATTTTCTTACCTCATATAGAACATTATCTCAAGGACAGGAGGACCTTGGAACAGGTGAAAGCAGATGGACACACACACTCACTGTGGGAACACAGAGGCAATAAACGGAGCTAAGCACCCTTTTAGAAAAGACAGGAGCCAAATCCTTCACGCATGAGTCACCTTCTGTTTGAAATTATTTATGCATATTATTTATTCATATTCTCATCTTGATTTACCCATATGTTGTAAAGGTCAGGGTGCATCAACAGTTTTAGAAGCTTAAAAAAAAGTGAAGGAATCACCAAAATTCTGCAGGGACCGTGTATGTAAAGTGACTTTTTCCTCAAAATATTCCAACTTTATTCTTGACTTCTCAGAGAACACTGAGATGTGAGATATGTTTGGAATGTGAAGAAAGTTTTGAACATGAGCAGAAGATTTTTTTTTTTTTTTACGGCTTTTATTACCTTTATTAGTGCAGCTGGAGAATGACAGGAAAGGTGGGAGGGAGAGAAGATAACACGCAGCAAAGGGCCATGGGTTGGAATCAAACATGGGCCGCTACCAGGACTAAGCCTATATAGGGCGCACGGCATGCTCTACCAGGTGAGCTAGGGGTCACCATGAACAGAAATCTTGCTGAAACACATATGAGCTATTAAAGGTTCTGCTGGGTTCTACCCAAGGTTTCTAGCCACTAAAGGGGTTTTTCCTTGCCATTGTTGCATAACAATGCATGCTCATGTTCTTGTTGGGTCTTGTTCTAGACCTGCTCTATATGAAAAGCATCTCGAGATAACTTCTGTTATGATTTGACGCTATATAAAAATAAATGCTAAATAAAAATAAATTGAATTGAATTAAAGTCCAGGGATTTATTAATTAATTAAAATGAATTAATGTATCATTGAAGTAAATTGGTGGCACATGCACATTTAAAAGAGGTTACTTATTTTCCCAAACAAAAGACACAAAAGAGGAGGGAAGGGTAAATCATACCTTCATGTGTGTTGATTCAGCACGATTAACTTTAAATGAGAAAAGTTGATCTACAGATGAATAAATATTTGGAAGCAATATGGAATGCCTGAGATCCTTACTGCACTAAATTCCATTATATTTTTATATTTTTAATTCACCTGCCGTCTTATTTTTGTTTTTACTTTACATAAATAAAGGCCTTTCCACCAGAAATTGGTGCATACAAAAAAAAACATACGCTCTGTTTTCAGGCTTTAAAAAATCTAGCTTGTGACGGGAGACTTTGGCCAATCACAGGTCATTTCAGAGAGAGAGAGTGAGCATTCCTATTGGCTGTTCATTCAACGGAGGCAGCTGTCAATCGCTCGCAAACTCCGATCAAACGGTCAAACTAGGCAGCGCTGATCAAATATAAACAATATTCTGTTACTGTAATGTCTATTTCTCACCTCAAATGTTTTCAGAAACATCTTGTAGTGTACTGTTTAGCTGTAAAATGAGAAGTTTTTTTTTTTAGACTTTTAATTGTTACCTGCCGCCTAAATTTTGTGTTTTCCCTATATATTGGCTAAATAAAGATATTTCCACCTGTCTAAACCATGGTCTAAACCAGGGGTCAGCAACCTGCATCTCCGGAGCCACATGTGGCTCTTTAGCCCCTCTCCAGTGGCTCCCTGTGGATTTTTTAAAAAATGGAAATGAATAACTGATATTTCAAGATTCGGAGATTTCGAGAATAAAGTCATATTATAAAGTAGTAATTTTACGTGTTATTTTCTTTTTTTCTCGTAAAGTTATGACTTTATTCTCGTAATATTACGGCTTTTTTTCTCGTAAAGTTATGAATGTATTCTCATAATATTACAACTTTTTTTCTTGTAACATTATGACTTTATTCTGTAAATCTCAGATGTTTTTTCCCTCAATGTGGCCCTAATACTCCGTTGTACATTTGCACTTTGGCCCTCACTGCATTAGACCTATATACTATATACTTAGACTATAAACTGTGTTACCGTCATCACAATGCTCAAATGTTTTGCGGCTCTAGACAGATTTTTTTTGCCTAAAATGTCTCTTTTGATAGTAAAGGTTGCTGACACCTGGTCTAAACCCATTTGTAACTCATGCCACAAAGGGTTAATGATACGGAAGTGTCCTAGCCAATCAGAACGCGGCTTTGCAGCACCTTAGGCAGGTAGACAGCATACGCTAGTCAGACGCTGGGTGACACTGTAGGAGAGTTGCTGCTAACTTTGATAAAAGAGTAAAAACACAGTATAAGTTAACATTGTCACTGAATCCTGTCGAGTTAAAGAGTGGAACTACCGAGCTGGTGAGTCACTATGAACAGGCAATGCTAAGTCAGAGTGTAGGCTAAGAAGCTAACAAAGTGTGCATTAAGTGATGATCAGTGCATTTAGCTGGTTAAGTTACTGAAGTGTTTTATGCTGAAGCAACATGTTAAGTAGGCCTATGTTTTGTTGAATTTTCATTCATTCATTCACCTAAGCATAATACTGTGTGTAATGTTTATACCAAATAGTTCATACCATAATGTAATTCATGCATTATTCTCTATGGTTGTTAAAAATATATGCATTGTCAAGTTAAAGATATGAATTTTTTTTTAGGTTAAAGGAATGAGCTATTCCTGGTAGTTCAGACAGACAAGTGACTATAATGATCAGTTCTGTCCACGTTGATAACTGCAGGTTTGTGGAGTGGAGTGAAGATGATGCTGAGCCAAACCGGTCGAAACATCTAAAACCTGGATTCCTGAATTGAAGATCCACAGAGCCAAGAACAGCCAACCTCTTCATGATGGTAGGATGAAACCAAGGCTGTGGTTGAAAAGTGTTTTTTTTGCTTAGTAAGGTTCCTAACTGAATGAAATGACCTGGAAGTATCTCAGTAGCAGCCACGATAAGAGCTGTTTGAATTCTCTAAATGTTAAGGAAAGGTGCTTCAATGCTTCCTTTCTCATCTCCTTTAGCATAGGATACACTGGACCATCCTTTACGAAAAGAAAGGAGATAATGCCACCCCACAATTCCTTGCGGCCGCAACATTTAAAGCGATGCACCATTCTGTCGTTCATGAAAACAAACAATGTGCGTATCTTACTTGTTATTTTCACACAGTCATATAGTAATGGGATTCATTTTGATAAATATGGACAGTGACAACCATTTCGTTTCACTTTATCTTTGTATATTTATTTATTTTGAACATATAAAACAACAACAAAATAAGAATAACAAATATAATGTAAACATATAGCAAACTGTCAATAAACAAATAATCAACATTAATAAATATGACATGTCCGAAAGGAGTAGGAAGAAGTCCAGCCTACACAGGGTCCAAACAATTAACTATATTTATCTACTATATTATATGTTATATATTACCATGATATTTATCATAGAATATATTCCTCTTTTTATTTCAATTCCAACCTTGGTAATGAAGTAATATTATATCAACATTATATGTTGATGTAAAGTGTTACAGCAGCAGAAGGACCTGCGGTATCTCTCTTTCGCACACCGTGGGTGAAGGAGCCTGTCACTGAAAGAGCTGTTTAAGAATGCATGGGGCAAACCTGCTTTTGTAGTCCATCTTTGGCAGACCCACGTCAGTAACATCCACCGCCATTGCATCATAATGACGGAGCCAAGTGTAAGAGCAGTCGGATTCTCTTAACACAGTGTTGTTTTTCTGAATTTCCTTCACATCTTGCCTTGACCTCATGACGTTTTCCATCGAGATCAAGGAAAAGTGGGAAGGAAAAGACATTAGGACGACGTTTTTTGACTTTTCGACTGCAACGCAAGGCTAACACCACACATAACTCTCAGCCCCACCTGCACACACACTCCAATTCCTGACTTACAGCCCCATTTGACTTGACTTGGAAGATACTATTTCCCTGTGTATTGGAGTTTGGTGTATTATCATGCCTTGAATACAGTGCTCTTGTTAATGCCAATTCCCCAAATAGTGAACTACTGCGAGGTTGGCTTGACATATGATAGTTTTCACTTAATAAGGGATAGGAAAAAAAATGAAATAGATTTATAGTTTGGTTTTAATATTGTTACCCACCGTGCCTTGGATCCACATTTGAGGGTTGAGATTCCAGATAACAGATAATAAGGTACACCCAGTCAGACAGAAAAGTAATTTAAAGAACTAAGAAACAGCTGTTGCTCAATACTCAATCTTTAGAAAAAGATTTTATCCTTTATGCAGTTTGAATTTTTTTTTTGATATTGTACAACTGAACATATGGGCATTCATTTTTATTTTGTTTATTATTTTCTAGCTGTTGACAGTGGTAGCTTTCATCAGACACTCATGCATACCTGCCTGAGGTTGAACATCTGCACAGTCAGTTATTTCAAATGCGATTATACTATTCATGCACTAAGGATTTCCTTATCCATGGTGCTTGATAAACCCTCTGTATCAGCTTGTTAACAAATTGTTCTATTTGCAATGGCAGTGGTGTACGAAATGAAAGGAGTGAGGTGTAAAAATGACTCCCCATTGTGTATCCTCTTCAGTGAAGTGGCAGGCTAGTGGGGGAAGAAGGTCAAGAGAACAAGTGACTGCTGCCTCTAAGTTTCTCTGTGATATTTATGTTTATTTCGTCAGATGACTTTGCAATCGTAAAATAGCGATTTGATCGACATCTCAGTGCAGCAGCAGCAGCAGCATAGGAATAACCGCTTGCCTTGGGGTAACATAAAGATAGCATTTATGAACCACAATTAAATTCATACTTCTTAGACGATAAAATATGTAAATGAGAACAACTAAAAGATGAGTTCAGTTATATTAAAACACAGCATAGGTGATGATAGGACGCAGGGCAGGTCTGAAACATAGACTGTACATAACTGTATATAAGAAGTGGATGTAGTCACCGTGATGCAACCCATTGGTTTGTGGACTGCCGTTTTGAAGCCTTGAGTTCGGCTTTTTTAGCCGTCGCCATCTTGGTATTTTTTGCAACCAGAAGTGACAAAATTTTACCATGACAGACAGTGGTATGACTCTTCTCATCTAGTTCTTGGCAAGAAAGCAAATAAAGATGTTTCAAATATTGTCAACTTGCCGTGGAAAGATGTTTTCACATGAAGCAAGTGTCCATTGTCTATTTCGTGTGTTTAGTGTGCAGGCCTCTGGCTTTCTCCAATGCGATCCCCAGCCACCACACACACTGTTCTCTCTTTACATGTTCCCCTTTCTTCCTTTGTCATTCCCTCTTCCTCTCTTTTCACATCCACTTGGATGGATTCTTTAGTCCAACCTGAAATAGCCACGACGCTACTTTCTGCACTACTTTCCTGGTTTAAAATGGGAGCTGTATGACTGTGTTTTGTGCGCGGCTGTCTATAAGTGGAAGCACTTTAAAGTCGTCTCTCATGTTTTTTTAATGGGGCGCATATTGTTTTTGCATGTCTCATTCTTGTGTTTATGACTTGATCATGTCGTGTACACTGCGGAGACGGGTGACGAGCTGTATGAGGGGAGCGTGTGCGTGTTTTTTTACATGTGCCTGCGTGCTTTAGAGCGAATGATTCGGTGTGACAGGCTAACCATCGACAACACTGCATTTACAGTTACTGCATCAACAATTGGTGCACATCTGAAAACCCAAATCACATGGCTCATTTCACCTTTCACCTGCACATGCACACATACAATCTCTCTCTTCAGTTCACACACACATATGCTGACACGCATACACACTCCTGCTTCTGCTCGCATACACATGTTAGTGTTTTTCACAAACAAATTTGCTTTCCTCGTCTTGTCATCCTTTTTGAACGTATTTGAACATTTTTTGCCAGCACATCTTTTCACGTGTCACGCATCATTTAGCTGCTGAGTAATTCCCGTCCAAGTAATTTTCATTTAGATTTCTTTTTGTCGTGTTGTTCTTGCACCCCCTCCATTCAGCCTCTGGAACAATTTACAGTAACACAGGCGGATGTAATTATTTTTGAAAAATCTAATCTGTTAAAAAGCATTGGTCGTTTGGGGAAAATATGTGTGTGTGTGTGTTCTGCGAAACATTAATTGAGTGTACAGATGTTTAGTACACAACTAATGTATTTTGTGTATGTGTGGCAGTGTATAGGGATGTGTTTGTGTGTGTGTGGAACAGGAAATGGTAATTCTTCGAAGCATTAGCATGCATCAGGCTTCTAGGTAGAAAATGAATGCAGCAGTATAAAAGGTTCAAGGAACATCATTTGATTAGCCTTAATGCAGAACAATTGTGTCAATCGGTTGAACTTGTGTGGCTAAACATCATGGGAATTGTAGTCCTGGGTATTGTGGACTACAAGTTAAAGACACAGGGCCCTATTTTACACCCGGCCGTTGTGGCGCAGTATTTCCCTGCCAAACGGTGCATCATTCAGATAGTTAGAAGCATCTACATAGGCAGCAGGATCTGAAATTAGCACAGGCTACCTGCCAAATGCGGGTAAATTGTTGGTAGTGGTGGATAAAATTGTCAGGCCATCCGCCACTTTGGCAGGAATGAAACATGCTAGGGATGGGAATAGAGAATTGGTACCCGTGGAGAACCGGTTCCTAGTTGTCCAATCTTATGCCTATGTGACTGTCGATTATTCTTCGGTGCTTTCTGACAGTTCTGCATGCACAATGATGCATATGCGTTACGCATGCTGTATCATATTTCAGTTTGTTTGTGACCAGAGCCTAAACCTGAGGGGAGGCACTTTATTTTTTCCCTGGTAATGCTACACTGTGAACAACAAATCCGTGTTGAAATCGGCAAGAGGAGAGCTAGCAACGTTACCTGTTGGCAGCCGGTGGGCAGCAATCTTGCTTGGATAAATAACGGAGCTGCTAATGTTAACGGAGGTGCCACTGAGATACATTATGAGGTGTTTAATCTTCAGTAAAAATGATTGGTGAATAATTGGGCGAAGTTAAACTACAACGTTATCGTGACGTGTTCAAATGTAATCTCGTAAAATGTAGTTTTTGGCGAGAAACTTGAATAAATCCAGTTGTTTCAAGATGTTTTCACAGCAATATAAAATGGATATTAGATTATAACCTGTTTAACTTCACTAGCTCTAAGCAGCTTATAATACATCATTAAAACTACTGATGAAAGATTTTTTTTAATCAAAGCAAATATTTAAATACTCATAATCCTTTGAATTGTGTGTTCTTATGCAAACAAGGTAAAAGTACTACTAAAGTAGGGCCAAAGGTTTTGACCTTTTGGAAAAATTTTAAAAATGTTGGGCACCCTGGACTTCTAACCCCCAAAAGGCACAACTAGACCACACTGTCAACCATCATACCAAATTTGAAGTTCCTAAGTTAAATAGTTTTTGAGTTCTGTTTCAGAAATTAAAGTGTGACACGCGAACGGAAGGACGGATACGCAGAGCGGGGGTATAATAACCACTATAGATGACAATAACAAAGTACAGCAGAGTACTGTGTACAGTACCCTCCCATCCCCGAAAAATAGGTCTCCCCTGGAAGCTACGGTGTAATTCAAACTCTCAATGTTTTTTATGTAAAATATATCAAACATTGAATGACATCATAAAATGTTTTTCCTTCATTCAACGCATAGATTTCATCCTCTGGTCTCTGGCATGACTGCCGTGACCAGAGAGATCACGACGCACACACACGCCTCTGTGGCCTCTCCTTTCCTCATCCCTCTGTGTGTGTGAGTGTAGACGGAGGCTACTTCAAAGATTCAGGGCCCTTTGAGGCTGATGGATCCGCGTGTTACGCACCGCTTCTCCGGCGGTGCCTGGCTGTACGTCTGTGCGTAATGCATCTCCGGAGGATTCCACTCAGCCGGTCTGAGCCCCCCTGTGGGGGTTGCATCGGAAAGTAACACAGTTTTCATTATTTAGCAATACATATGCTCATGCTCATGCTCATATGCAGTCTGACGGAGTTGTTGATGGGACAGAGGATTGGGAGACGGCGTAGGCAGAGGGTCCACCGACCAAGTACCACATGCATCTGCTCGCACATTTTTACTTTGCGCATGAGCAGATCCATTTCCTCAGCAGTAAACGACTCGCTTCTCTGAATTGCCAAATCCGCCTTTTAAATAGCAATACGCCAATGTGCAGACGCACCTGGCTTTTAAAGGGAATGGGAGTTGACACTCTGATTGGTTTAATTCCTGCTACGCCCAAAACACACCTTTGATTGATTAAGAGACCAAATACAACCCCTTCGCCCCTTGCGCTTTAGTTTGCGCCCAGATTATGCGCCGTTTCACTAGCAAAAGTGGAATTTGATACGCCCTAAATGCACTTGCGCCATGCACTTTAGACCATGCGCTATAGATCCTTTAAATAGGGCCCACAGTTTCTATAGAGACAGTATATATACAATATACAATATACAAAATATACAATGTATACAACAAGATAGAATTTGCAAGTGCGTGTCAGCACCTTTAAAATCACTAATTAACCGGTTATATTTTGTATATTTAATCCGTACAAAAATCCAAATGTATGTATTCAAAAACGAATAAAAAGAAATCTGATTTAAAGAATTGTTTTGCTGGCTTGTTGATTTACCTATTGTGTTTTGTTGTGTTTAATTTTGTGAGCCTTATTATTTTTCTTGGAGTATGTATCTCCTCTTCTGAGCTGTTGTTTCTGTATCTTATTTTTGAAATGGATCTCTTCGGATGCCTACAGGGAATACGTCGGTGGTCTATTTTAATCCTGCCATACCCCATACCTGCTTTGAAAAAATAAAACAAACATGGGCAAAAAGAGCGGCAGTGGGCAGCAGCGGGCTGCGAAGACGACTCTGTTAAGAGTGTTAATGCAACATCCTTGTTTGACAAGATTCAGCATTAATATTTCAAGAAGGGAGCTTTCAAAAGTAAAACGTTAAATGTAAAAGCCTTATTTCTTCAGCTTGTCTGAGCAAAGAGACATGGGCATGGAAATCAAAATGTCAAGCTGGGTTTCTTGACAGATAATGCACAGTGGAGAAGTCAGTGATTGAGTTTTGTAGTTTTTGCTAAGAAAACACAGTCTGTGACACCACAGTGAACATAATGAATGAATCATCAGCATTATTCCAGTTTATTACGTATGTATGGAAGGGAGAATATTTTTTTATTTTCCAAAGTTAAACCAAAAAAAACATCCTGCCCCCCCCCCTTTTAAAACTATACAGTCACAGAATACCTACTGTCTTAGGACATACTGTATAGGTGTTGTGCACATATAGGATTTTATTTCTCTCGTCCTCTATTCCCTACCACACAGTAAGTGTGTGTGTGTGTGTGTGTACACTGTGGCGCTGGAAGTAGTCTCGCAGAGTTTGATGTTTCTTTTCTTTGCTATCATGAATATTTGATTCGGCTCACCATCCCCAGAAGGTTCCATCCAAATGAAAGCTAAAATAACAGCTTCAACAACAACTACAAGTGCAGCAGCAGCAGCAGCCGCTGTGAGAACATGCAGCCAATCACCTACAGCCTGACAGGAGTGATGTGTGTGTTAGGTAATTCCATTGCTTCCCTTTTCACTCACCCTCTCTAGCATGAGAGAGAGAGAGAGAGAGAGAGAGAGAGAGAGAAAATAAAGGAAAAAACCCTGCAGAATAGTTATTGGTCTTAGAGGAACAAATACATATCCTGAAATATGAAGCAAAAAATAACACAGACACATTGCATCTTGATCTAGAGGAGTGTCTGTTGTCATGTAGACACACACACACACACTCAGAAAATGGATGGAAAGTGAGGAAAGAGAAGCACAGGCTGGATAATAACATACAAGATCAAAGGAAGGATGTATGCGAGTACATGCACACATGCACGGCCGCATGTGCTTGATGATGTTTGTGTGTGTTGCTACACATTCATACAGGATGGTGTCTGTTACGCCAAAAAGTGCGGCCTGTGATGAGCTGCTGTGTAATGTCTATGAAAAGCTGCGGCGGCTGCTGCTCCGAGCTCAGCGAGCTGCGGCCGTTTTGATTCTGCGGCAAAGTGCGGGCCAAACTAAAAGTTGAGGCTAATTTATCTTTTAGCGAATATCTGCAGCCAATCGGTAAACCGAGTCCTGTGACATGTTGATCTATTAGGGCTGTGTAATTACTCACATTTCAATTTCAATCACGATTTTGGCTTCCTACGATTATGAAAACAAGATAATCGACATCAAACAATTATAATGCCGCATTCCGTTTTAAACAATGCCGCTCTTGTTTTGTCATCGTGTTATAAATCCAGCGCACCCCCTTTCCTTTACAGCGGTGCGCTTTCGTCTTTTTCCGGCAGGTCAGGAACCGCCACTCGGTGTGGGAGGATCCCCTCGTGGGAACTCGCCCCCGTACTGGCTCACCTTCGCTGGGCGTATTTTCCCTGTGGTAGTGCGCTGCAACTGGCTAGGTCGGCCTGAACAGGCCCGGGGTGAGGGTGGCGCTTTACAGCATCCCTCACCCAGGCCTCGCCGCTTAGTGCTCGCGGTGCCCTCTCTCCCTGCTCTCAAAGTGCACCGGAGTGATGTGTTTAAAAATTCTTTCTAAGTGCAGGACGTTTCCAAAGTCAATGAGTAATTGTGTTAAATAATCGTGATCTCAGTATTGACCCTATACAGCCCTAACACCTAAGACAAAATCTTTCTTCCTGCCTGAAATACATAAACTCGCCTCCCAGTGGCAGAAAAAGATAATTATTGTGGCGACCTGGTGTATTAGGTGTTTGTGTGTGTGTGTGTGTGTGTGTGCGTGAGAGACTTAGTTTGTAGGTTTATTGTCCTTGAAGTAGATAAGCCCTGAAAGCTCTATGCACAGCTTAGATTGCAGGGGTGTGGAGAAGAATGATTGCACGAGTGTAGAAGAACAAGTTTAGGATGAGAAAGGGAATGGGGGAGAATGGAGAAAAGAGGGGAGGACCGGACAGAAGGGAGGAGTGATTGTAAGATGGGAGGATAAACAGGCTTTTAACTTTTAGCCGGCGACCATCATGTTCACCTGTGGAAATGACAACTAGTCCTGATACAATCTGCTGTAGACAGCCAAAGTACAAAATGAAACCCTACACACTGTTTATGCTCGCTCCCTCACCCACACAGATCAATGGCCCAGCTGATCAGGGATCAATTTAATGCTGCAACATTGCGTTGCACCATCTGTACGACGGTGTTTTGAAATTACAGGAGCTGCGTTTGTCCTTCAGCTGCCTTATTCCCCCTGCTTCGTAGTTACACCTGGGAAAAGGGAAGATTACTTATGTGTGTTAGAGAGACGGGTGCATTTACACCTTTTCAACTTCTGGCTTAAATGTGTTGGATTTCAGTCCCTCTCTAATGCTTCCTGGAAGCATTTACACTCGCTATTGAATAGTTTTTACGATCCTCCCAAGATGCATGAAGTGGCTAAGTGTAAATGGAGTAAAGTGTACCATTTGTGGAGCACTGTTCTTTATAGTTTGGGCTAGCACCTTTAGTTCCAATAATGTGCTGCCAACATTGGCAGCAGGTTGGGGAAGGGAAGGTCCTTTCTCGCCCCATTGTACAAAGCGAGGTCCGTGGTTTTACAAGTTTGGTGTGGAAGAACTTGACTTCCTGGGACTAACGCTCTTGTGGCTGAATTGGAGTGAATCCCTGCAGCCAGGTTCTAAAGTTTGGTGGAGGGCCTTCCCAGGAGAGGCTTTTATAGCAGTATATCACTCCACATGGAATTGGAATAAAAAGTTCTACAGTGTCTCACTCAAGGACACTTCGGCATTTTTAAAAAAATATGAGTTTAGTGTGGAATAGGGCTGTGTATCGGCAAGAATCTGGTGATACAATAGGTATTGTGTTATAAGGGTAACGATTCAATATATTGTGATATATTGCAATACTGTTAGCAAGGCGATATATTGAGATTCCTAAAATGTATGTCTGTAAAGAAGATACTCGTGGGTACCCATAGAACCCATTTCCATTCATATATCTTGAGGTCAGAGGTCAAGGGACCCCTTTGAAAATGGCCATGCCAGTTTTTCCTCGCCAAAATTTAGCGGAACTTTGGAGTGTTATCTAGCCTCCTTCTGGACAAGCTAGTATGACATGGTTGGTACCAAATGGATTCCTTAAGCCCGCTACAACCTCTGAAAGATTGAATAGCAGTCGGGCCCGACGGTGGGCCGTCGGATTTAATTAAATTAATTAAATAAAAAATCAATACAGTGTTCTGGAGAATCGATACAGTATTGCACAACATAATATCACGATACTCATGTGTATCGATATTTTCTGTCTTTGGGATGAATGACATCTGAATGTCCTAAAAAAATAAATAAAATATTTGTTAGTGTTTGCGATGTCTGCAGCTGACTTCTTGGTTTCTCGGGAAGACTCATTTGAAGAACCCTGGATGCATAAAATAGTATCTCTTAGATTGTTATACTGTGGCTGGTTTGGAATAAAACATGACACTTAGAATACAAGGAGTTTTATCTTAACCTGTTTACAAAGCACTGTGAACCACAAGCTAACATCAAACTGCACTTATTTCACATTTGAACCACATCAAACATGTGCATGTGCTTTAGCCAGGTCCATATGAATCTGCTGAGTGTGTGTGTGTGTGTGTGTGTGTGTGTGTGTGTATGCTAATGTGTACTTACTGTGGTGTCCTAGTTTTTGCCTTGCAGTCTTTGAGGTCAAATAAGGAGCAAACTTTCCACATCGTGTAAAGAAGAATAATACCCACAGGCACGCAAGCACGCACGCACACACACATGCATGCAAACACACATATGCACACACGCACACACACACACACACACACAGTCATGCTGTCAGGATACATTTTCATAGATGCAATTAAAGCAACATCATCGTCCAGATAATCAATGACAACCACAAAACAAACAGGCTGCCAGTTTGCACAGGTCCCGCGGGCTTATGAACACACACATACCCACACACACACACACACACACACACACACACACACACACTTACAAACATTATTATGATATTTACACATAAACATAAGATTGTCCACATTTGCACAATGTCACACATTTCTTTTAACTATGGAGAGTTCATTTAATGCGCAAGAAGTCTAGAAAAGTGTTAATGTGACATATAAGAAAGAACACACACATACACACAGGCGGAAGAGAGACGGGTGTCACATACCATCACCACAGACAGGTCAGCATACGATGACACAGCCAAGATGGACACCATAGCCAGCAGGCGTGTTGTTACCCAACATACACACACACACACCCGCTCACAAACAATTTACTGCGAGTGAAGCGCAGACATCATGGGACCTGACGTGGGCCGGGGGTTTTCATCTGATTGGCCTTCACATGCACTCTGGTTGTCGTGACAACGTCTGTCCCTGCAGGACACTGGCAGGCTGAGCTTGGCATGGAACCGAGCTGTGACACTGATGAGGGAGTTGGAAACTTTTTAAGCCTCCATGTGGATTTGACTCCCTAAAATTCATTTGGAGCAGCTGTTGTGAAAGACAACCTTGAACGATTTCATTTAAAATATAGTGTCCTCTTTACTCCAAGGAGCACACCATGGAGGTATAATTGGAATATTTTTCAGTAGAAAGTAGTCCCAATGAAAAAAAACAATTCAAAATTCAGATATTCATGGCTCATTATTAAGCTATTATTAATTTAGGTATAGCACTGTTTGTTCTTTCTCTGTTAACCCTAGACAGTAAAGAAAGTTAAAGGCCCAGTTCACCTTCACAGGTGTTTTCATTTTATTTTGGCTAGGGCTGCACAATTAATCAAAATTTTATCAAAATCTCAATATGGCCTACTGCAATTTTCAAATCACAGATTTAAGAAAACATCTTTGTTTGGTACAGATCCCCACAAAAATCACACCATAATCATTTTAATATGTTTTTCACTGAAAATGACAATAATAATAATATCGCAAATCATATTGCAATTGCAATATCAGTCAAAACAATTGCAATTTGATATTTTTTCAAAATTGTGCAGTCCTAAGTTTGTCTGATGAGACCTCTTCTCAGGACTGTGTGGTTGTGAACACATGTATATGATTGACATTCCTCACCCTGCTGTTAGTTTTGTTGCATCTGTTAGGGCGGGACGACATGATTATCATTGTTATCAGTGCAGTGAGTTTGGTGGACTTGCCTAACTCTTATCAAAGCTCGTTCAATTTTAACCTGAGCAGAGTCTTATCATCCAGAATAGATTACAGCGCCTGTGAGAAGAAGGGACACTAATAGCGAGCTCACACTACCTGCCTTTAGCCCTGATTTTAGATTTTAGATTTAGGAGTTCCCAGACAAAAGCCCCAGATCTGAGGAAAATCGGCGTTGGCTCGTCGCTCGCACATCGACGTTCGAATGTCATGTGTGAACTGCTCGCCTCGTAGACACATTCCAGATATCTTGTATGCTAAATATCTAGACCTGGGACTCCGGTCACGAGCTACAGCTAATGAGAGCGCAAGAGGAGGGGTCACCTGTAACAATAGCAACTTATGTGTTGCAGTTGCATAACGGAGCAAGGAATAAATAGTAAAAAAAGACCTGTGGAAACAGGCTTTTTTGTGAACATGTGCCAACGACAACATCAGCAATGTGTCTCGCACATATCACAACATTTACTGTGCATTTCTCTCTTGTATTTTCGTGACAAAACGTAGTTTGGAGACCTCATCGGGGATTCCTCTCGGTGAAAGATCTTGTAGTGTGTGACCTCCTGTCGCCGGTCAGTCATGTAGTGTGAAAACCACAACAACTTCAAGACTCCCGATTACAAGACAGCAAGTTGTGCAGTTTGAGCAGTACTGCGATCTGACGACTTTGAAAGTTGTGTAGTGTGAACTAAGCATTAGGTATAATTCCCCATCCGTCTTAAGTTTGTGTCTTAGTCAGACCGTTTCCAGTTATTATTGGCGACTGATCAGTTTGTTTTCTAAGAAGCTGTTTTTTTTGCATGGATCTGAAATGAGGAGCTCAGCAAATGTGGCCCAGGAAAAGACGAATATATGGAGAAAACTGTAAAGTGCAAGTGCTTAAAATAAGATTACTCTAATTTTGATTTATGACACCTTTGATT
>CAKAOI010026782.1:34987-47030 GCA_916701655.1 Sebastiscus albofasciatus
TTTAGGGACAAAATATTTTATTGCAATTTTGCACATTTAAATAAGCAGAGCGCTGCTTTCACTTCCATGTCGTGCTACATTCCAACCGTCAAAAACTCTAAATGTTATCCTTTTATTTTGTTACTGTCATCTATTGTTGTTATTTACATAAAAACACATAATTCAAATTATTAGGGAATAAATGATTGTATTTTCATTTAAACATTTGCTTTTATTAAAACAATCTTGGCATTAGTAGTTCTAATTATATCTTAGAAGCTGCTTAGAGGTAGTGTAAGGAAATTAAACAGGTCACATTTCTCTTTCTGGGGCTGCACGGTGGTGCAGTGGTTAGCACTGGCGCCTCACAGCTAGAGGGTTGCAGGTTCGAATCCGGCTTGGGGCCCTTCTGTGTGGAGTTTGCATGTTCTCCCCGTGTTAGCGTGGGTTTACTCCGGGTGCTCCGGTTTCTCCCACAGTCCAAAGACATGCATGTTAGGTTAATTGTTGACTCTAAATTGCCCATAGGTGTGAATGTGAGCATGAATGGTTGTCTGTCTCTATGTGTCAGCCCTGCGATGGACTGGCGACCTGTCCAGGGTGTACCCCGCCTTCGCTCAATGTCGGCTGGGATCGGCTCCAGCCCCCCCGCGACCCCTAACGGGATAAGCGGTTGCAGATGAGAGAGAGAGACATTTCTCTTTCTAATATATTCTATATTGCTGTGAAAACATCTCCTTCAAACAACTGGGTTGATTCAAGTTTCTCACCAAAAACTAAGTTTTACAAGATTACATTTGAACACGTCATGATAGCGTTATGATTTACCATAGTCCAATGCAAATTTTTTACTGAGCAGAGCTTGAATACTTCACAATACAACACAATGGAACCTCCGTTAACGGAGCTCTCCAGCTCTGTGCCGTCAGCAGACAAGCCGGTCACTGTGATTACTCTGAGCAGCATCATGGGAATGACTTCCAACATAATAAGTGTCTGATTAAGTTAGTTGTTCCAAATGTTTTAAGGTTTTTTCTCCATGGCTCATTTTGGACTTACAGTTGTGATTGCAGCTTTATGTCTTCTTCACTCACACTGAAGAACTTCCACACCAACGACATGTTGTGTCTGTGACGTTACTGACTGTGCTGACGTAAAACCATCATGTGGCAGCTGCACATGTGAGTGTGACCAGCAAAAACTTGGATATATGAGACTGCTGAAAACCGGCCGGCTTCAATCGGCTGCTGATTGACAGTGCATCTCTGGCTGTTACTTTAGGAAGCGTTTGATTCATGCAGCAGAGTTTTCTATGAGCTGAGCATTTTAAACATCAATATCGCAGTCGATCACGTTCATTCAATTGTGGGAAGCCAAAATCAGGATCGCGATTAATTGTGCAGCCCTTTATCCTGTATCCCTAAAACAAATGCCCATTGTTCCGACTGCCCATTATTCCAAGTCCCAAGTAATCCGAAAAATGTCCCATTGGACCGAAAGCCCATTTGTCCGATAGCCCGTTATCCCGAAAACAAACGCCCATTGTTCCGAAAATACACACTCTCCTTGCAACAAACAGAAGCACGTGGCTCATTGGACCTTCCCGATTGTTTATCCTATTGGCGAAGGCATGACCCATGACTCTGCCTCTTATTACTCGTTGCCTTTGTTGGTTGGGTTGGTTAGGGTAGGAGGAGTGAGATTAGTTAGGTTTAGGGTAAGAATATCAGGGAAAGCCAACCAGAGACAGAGTAGGGCGGGTCACCTCATGCCTTCGCCGTGGTATAATTTTTTTTGCGACCAGAATGTCCGATTATGTCTTTATACACCTTAAATAAAAATTTAATATATGCCTCTGCACGTTGTATGGAGAGTGTGTATTTTCAGATTAACATTAAATGAAATAAATCTAAACTGAATCACTACTGGGCTCTTTTAACATACTTGTTCGCATACTTTGTTTGTACAAAGCTGTTTCTCACAGATATGAAAATGATTTTGGTTTCAGTCGTCCTGTGATGTATTGATTTTTAAACAGCGGCTCACCTCTATCCATTTATAAACTTGTAACTTGTCACACAGTCTCCACAGAGCAAGCAGGGACACACAGATGGAAAGACCTGACTAGTTAAACTTGGGAATCACAATCGTGTCTTGGTGACATGAATGCTGAGATACAGCATTACATATGATGCAGAGACAGCAGTTTAAGAAGAATAAGCAGTAAATAGAGTCAAACCCAGTCACACATACATCTTATGTGCACACACAAGAATAAAAGCATTTTATCACCGTATAGAGTAAACAGTATTGTCCCTGAGGGGAAATTTGTCTTGGGCCCAGTGCTACAGCCCATTCCTTTACATAAAAAACATAACAAAAACAACATGAAACCATCTTAAAACATAAAAAAAAAACATTTGACATTGTCAACACAGCAGCTTAAATAAGAACCAGTATATACAAGTAGTACAGTGTATACAATAGAAAATCCTGGAATGGTTAAAAAATGCCAAACTTCACCCATAAATGATTCAAATCTACAAGCAAGACATTTAAATTGGCTCTCCTAAAACCAGACAGGATACGAAGTGCTGAAGTGGCAGGAAGCCCTAATGAGGACGCTGGTGGCGAGTGTGTGTGCGCGTGTCTGTGTGTGTGTGTGTGTGTGTGTGTGAGAAAACTCTTGCTACGAAGAGCCAATTGACAGAGCTTTCATCATTGAGATGGAGGAAAGCCTTACAGAGAACCAAAGACTCGAGTATCTGAAGTCTTAACACGCGTCATTTTTTGCAGAGATCTTGTCTCACTTTCAAAATTCTTAGAGAGAGGAGACCCTTTAGCGATAGAAACAAAATGTATATGGAACAAGATGTGGGCTAATCGACAAATATGGTTTATTTAGCAGTTTTTTTAATCTTTACACTGGGGAAGGAGGAGAGAGAGGAGTAAGGTTGGGATGTTAGTAGAGGCTTATTGGGGAAAAGAAGTGAGCTTACACGAAATGTGCAAATGCGCGATTTTTAACTAGGGCTGTTGCTGCAATGCATACAAATGACAGGATGTACTGTCCGTGCTCGACGGACCTACATCACTACCTCACTCCATGTCTGCGTCAGGTGAAAGAAGAGGTTAATTTTCCACTCCAGTAACACGCTCAACTGATGACAGACAATCTCCTGGGGATTTTCTCGCCCCCTCGGCCCCTTGTGCCCTCCAGGCTTTATTTAGCATTAGAGAAAAGTGCTGTGATTAAAGGGAAGTTGGGGTGGGTTTGATTAAAGGGGACATGGACTGGACTTGACTCAAGGGTTTATTTTTCTTTTTTTTCCCCCCGTTTACTGATTAATTGGGATATTTCTCATCCCACTCCCGAGGCCATGGCAGAATGCAGCGTCAGATTTTTCTTTTTTCTTAAAAACCATAGCCCACAGAAGTGAGCTTTCTGAACCGTTTAGGTGTGGCTTAAATGCAATGTTGAGCAGATGAAGGACAATCAATAGTGGAAAGGAGGTGGTGGGAGAGATCCAGATCCAGTAAGTGAACGGAAAGTTCTTAAAAGTACCACATTATAATTATAGTGACCACATTTTTCAGAACACCAACAACAACCTAACTACAAAGCAAGCAATCTCTGTCTGTCCGTCTGTGGGTATATCCTTCACATATCTCAAGAACCGTTCATCCGATCTGCTTCACACTTGGCAAATGTATTGCTGGGGGCCCAAGGGAGTGCTTTGTCGAATTTGGTGCAATTCGGACATGTGATACATTCAATATTAATAAGCTTTTAATAAACAAGTGAACAGCGCTCTGTGCAGCAGCGGGGGCGGGGCTTCAGGGCTCTATGGATTTTGTCAAGCATGTCATCCGCACTTGGCCTATACAGGCCGCAGCTGCAGTTCACTTTTGCTCCTGAATGCTGGATAACTAACGTTACAACCAAACTCTTCTTCACTTCCCTGGAGTCAACGAGCATAAGCAGATAGCCAAGAGGATAGGCTTGCCGCGGTAGTCGGTGTTATCGGTGTTACACAGTATTTGGGCACACACTGATTATATTACTTGCCACCGCCCCCACCGTTGTTTTGCTTTTTTTTTTACAGAAATAAAACCCATTTAGTTCATTTTCGCCTATCTTTTTATCAATACATGGTGGGACAATGGACTCTACAAACTGAATAGTGTTTGCTCCATACGGAGTCTCAGCACCACAGAGTAGCAGGAGTCACATTTCACACACGGGATGAGAGAGAGTTGAAAGACAAAACGATGGCAGAGGATTTGGTGTCGAAGCGAAAAGCAAAAGCACTTATTTGGCAATATTTTAGGTTTAAACCCAATGCTATAAGGGAACCATAAGGTTAATGAGATAATCGTCGTGAGGAGGACGGTGTGTTCACTGCCGGTGTGCTTGGCAGAGCAGAGCCGGGTGGAAACCTGCGGCCCCCGCAGCGAAAGCTGTCTGAAGAGAGGCCAGACACACAGCCACCAGGTGTTAAAGATCAAAGTCAGCGCGCAACCCATATTGACCGTCATCTTTTCTTGTAAAATGTCCAGTGTTATCGGTAACACCGGTGTTGTCACATCCCTACTACAGGAACAGCGCCACTCTGCCATTGGAACTCTAATTGTGTAAGTTATTGCCCCACTAACTTAAAACGTTCCCGCCTGCAAAATACCTCCAATCATTAAATCCATGCTCTACTTTATTACCACAGTGGTTATGTCAAAGCAAGCGACTAGTACGCCTATTTGGAAATTAATCAGGGCTGTCAATCGATTCAAATATTTAATCGTGATTAATCGTAAATGAATCACACATTTTTTTATCTTTTCAAAATGCACCTTAAAGGGAGATTTGTCAAGTATTTATCAATGTTTATCAACATGGGAGTGCACAAAAATGCTTGCTTTAAGCAAATATACTGTACTCATATATTTATTTATTGGAAATTAATTAACAACAATGGCAAATATTATCCAGAAACCCTCACAGCTACTGCATTTAGTATAAGAAATATGCTCAAATCATAACATGGCAAACTGCAGCCCAACAGGCAACAACAGCTGTCAGTGTGTCAGTGTGCTGACTTGACTATGACTTGCCCCAAACTGCATGAGATTATCATAAAGTGGGCATGTCTGTAAAGGGGAGACTCGTGGGTACCCATAGAACCCATTTTCATTTATATATCTTGAGGTCAGAGGTCAAGGAACCCCTTTAAGAATGGCCATGCCAGTTCTTTCTTGCCATAATTTAGCGTACCTTCGTAGCGTTGTTAAACCTCCTTCGCGACTAACGAAGCTAGTGTTACGTGGTTAATACCGATGGATTCCTTAGGTCTTTTAATTTCATATGATGCCAATATCTTCACTCTAGCTTTAAAAATGAGCCCTCTACAACCTCCGAAAGATGAAATTAGTGGCGTTAAAACAATTTTGGGTTATTATCGCGTTAGTGTTGACAGGCCTAATAAATACATGAACAAAACAAAGATGTTTAAAGACAATATTATAAACATGGATTTGAAAGAACTCCACAAGTGTGTTCTGTCTCTTGTGTATTTGCTACTGTACTTTATGTCCTAGTGATGTCTTTATCCCCTCTCTGCATGTATCTGTGTTTCTAATGATTGTGAGAGGGGAATTAAAAGGTCAAGCACAGCAGATGACTGCACAGCAAAACCAACGCTCCTCCTGACAATGTCTGAGTCAAACAGTCCATTAGAGCCCTAAATATCAGAGGGGCTAAGCTAACATTTAGAGGGCCGAATTTATGCAAGAGAATGAATAAAATGACCTTCAGCAGGTGTAAAAAAAAATCGGAGTCAATACTCTTTGTCACAGAAGATACAAAAAAAACAACACAAAAAGTATCCGCCTTTTGAAAAATAGTTGAAATGGGCAAATGTTAACTGTTAAAGCTTTATATTGATGTTTACGTGACATTTGGACTGTGACTGTTTATGTAATGTGTATTGACCGTATGCATTTCAGTAATCAAGAATCCAGATTGAGTTACAGGCGGAAACATTTTATGATAGCAAAACAACAAGAAGAGTGATTCCTTCCTGTTGTGTGGCCACGGCTGACTGAATAGAGTATACATGAGTTTACATCCACACTTGATCTAACTGACATTGCGCCGGCAACAACTTCACATCAATTCATTAGGACCTGACCATAGACTGCATATATATATATATATATAGATGGGCGACGCATCTCCACTTCCTCCCACTGTACAAAAGTGAAGCCAAAATATCCCGGATACGGGAGCTGCAATCTTGAGATTTTTACGTTATTTGAAGCCGGAGTCTGCGCAGTAGTGATCAGAGGGGCTGGAGCCGCGGTATCGATGTCCCACCCACGCACCCGCCTGAGCCAATCACAAGCTGAATGCGGCTGCACCTTCTTAGTGTGAGCCACCTAGCTGCTATGTTAGCATCACACGAGCTGTTTGGCTAGAAAGACACAACACCTAACTATAATACTGTATCTCTATAAATACATTTATGATCAAATTGACACATGTTATATTACACAGACTGGTGACAGTTATGGAAAGTTACATCCCCCTCTCTCGTACAATTCCCGAGCTTCTGGGTCCGCGCCAATCACGACGTCTCACCCCCTTTTGATAGCATCAAATAACTAATCAAAACCAAACTTATCAGAAAAAATAACACTTGATTATACATCGGTGTGATGAAAATAACCTAGCATGACAGATACCATCTTTGGGAAAAATGTATTTGACGTGTACTTTGACCTTTTAGTTTGGCCCATGTCCCATCCACTAACATGGAGGGGGCGGGATTTATGAGCTATACTGAAGCCGGCCACCAGGGGGCGATCGAGACGTTCTGGCTTCACTTTTGGGGAGCTGTCATTTCATCCATCTTTATGTACAGTCTATGGACCTAACCATTGGTCCAAACAGCAAAAGGCTAATGGGGCATCTGATGTTCCTCTCTTGAACCAGCCTCATTTGGATTAGAAGCCAAATTTAGGAGAAAACAAACTTGTCTAGACTTCCAAGGATGCAGAATGAGTTTTTAGAAAAAGCCAACACATACTGGGTGAGTCATGAATGCCAGACACTGCTTAATGTTAGAGCCTGCAGGGTATCACAAGACACTAAGTAAATAAGCGATAAAGCTAAAAACTGAAACCAAAGTGAATAGCAGGTTTTCACAGGACGACACAGAACCCAAGACGACCAATTAGGATAAACCACCAGAGAGGAAGAGAGGGCAGGAAATACGAGAGTCGGATAGATAGAAAGAGGGGCTAAATGTTGAATCTTTAATTGGTCTGAAGTAAAGAGATGTGTGGTTGTGTGTGTGTGCCAGCTTGTATGTGCAACAGTAAAGCCGCTAATAATTAGGTCTGAGAGAGCCCCTCATTATAAAAGGCTCTTGCAGCTGTTGGTAATTAAAAGCAGTGGCCTTCCAGTAAGTGCCACGCCACGGTAATGTCACCAAACACTGGCTCTCACTACGTATCGAGTTCAGATGCAGTGTAGTGAGGGGGATAGCATCTCTGATCTTTCAAAGAAACACCATCTAACATTACTGTCACCAAAGACCACACACACACACACACACACACACACACAGTACCACCAGCACTTTTATCACCATAAAGGACACACTTAATAGGTTGGTGACATCTTTGGTACTAATTGCAAGGGTGTGTCTGCTTCTACAGGAGATCATTTATCATTCAAACAGTGTGGGCGGCACCGTAGCACTGATTTTCTGAGGAAACATTTTGACATGTCACAGCAGGAAATGCACAGGTGCAAATGATAAAATTAATGATGGCTGAATTCCATTAAAGCAGCAGTGTAGAAATGGAGCAAATATGATTAAAAGAAGTTATTTTTATAAAACGGTCATATCCTGACAGAAGTGCATGAGACAGGCAATCTGAAAAAAATTAGGTGCCTCTGTCCTCCGGTGTCCTCTGGTGCTCCTAATGGCATCTGCAAGATTTCACAGAGCGGAGGAAAGCAACCAATCAGAGCCGAGCTGGAGCCTGCTGTCTCTGAGCAGCTGTCAGTCACTCGCGAACTCCGATCAAACGGTCAAAGTAGGCAGCGCTGATCAAATATGAATCAATATTCTGTTACTGTAATGCCTATTTCTCGCCTCAAATGTTTTCAGAAACATCTTGTAGTGTACTGTTTTGCTGTAAAATGAGAAAGTTTGTGACCCGGCAGCCATGTTGAGATCAGTTGAGAAAATACCAAACACCGCCCACCAGCCGGAGCACAGCCAATAGGAACGCTCTCTCTCTGAAATGACCTCTGATTGGCCAAAGTCTCCTGTCACGGGCTAGATTTTTTAAAGCCTGAAAACAGAGCCATGAGGAGGTGCAGAAGTCACTTGAATTACAATATGCTGAAAGGTTATTATGTAATTTTTGCCCAATGATGCCAAAAACGTTCTACCTACTGCAGGTTTAAGCTGCTTTAGTTTCAGGGTCCTGGTATTGCTCATGCTGGCGCACTGTCACTACATACGGGGACTCTTCAACAGAGCCATTGTTAATGTTATTAGTAACACTGTGCTTTTTCTGCTGTTTTGTCATTTTTATTACCCTTTTATTCTAAAGGTTTGTCAAGCTGCTTTAATCAGTATTTTTATAATCACAATTGATCAAATGACTGTGTAATGTGAGAGAGTTGCTTAGTGCCAAATTCACAGAGGATTGGCATCAGACTCTGCAGTTCTTCTCAGTTCTACGTAGCGTCTTTGAGCTTGTTTTGGTTTTACGGACGCAAATTTAATGTTTGGTTTCACTATCACCACGCTCATCAGCGTTGTCTCGCAGCCACAGAACAGCAGGCAGCTCTTTTCACTAACAAACTCTAAGTAACCAACTCTATGCTACCTGCTCAGCATCAAACAGCAGATGGACAAAGTTAACAACTAGCTGGTGGAGCAGTTAAAGAGCCGGATATTTCCCTCTGGAGTTGGTAGAGGCCAAACCAGAGCTAAAAGAGAGGGAATATTGGACTCATGGTGGCCACAAACAAATGCTTTAAAATGGTTTGTCATATCAACATTATAACATGATAATATGTCAGTGTTTTGTTTACGCTTGCTTCTAGCACCCCGAAGTGGCCAACAAATCAGTTATTGCATATTTAAAGAGTAACACCAGGCTGAAAAGCAATGTTTTGCTACCCTGTATTGTTGAAAGTGGCCAGATACACTACTCTCATGTCTGCTGCATTTGTAAATAGGCAGGCTGTTCTCATACACCGTTCGTAGCAACCAACGAAAAGTAACGCACAGTAGTTTGTATACATCCCACAAAATGAATGCGTATTTAGTCCACGTAATCGTGAACCAGTGTAATATAACAAGTATAAAGAGTGACAAACTCTGTGTAGAGAGCAGGTCAGGATGGACAGGTGGGTGAAGAAAACACAGGACTTTCACCCAGTAGGCCGCTGTTTGTGTCAAAGTTCATTTATTTCACGTAACTTCCGTACTTATGTTAGACAACTTCCGGAGTCATTTGAACACAAAACACAAATCACAAACTAAGTAATTTTGTTGCCTAAACCTAACCAAGTTGTTTCCTGTGAAGATGGAAGTTTATTTTGAAAAGACTGCATTCATGTTAGATGTAGAAATTGACACGTGTTGCTGAATATTCGTAGAAGACTAACTTATTGTAAGATATACAAACCGTTGTATGAGGACATGTTGAAATAGGTAACGGTTTTCCAACACACAACGTAATAATATGTCAGTGTTGTGTTTAAAGCTTGTTGCACTGCCCCCAAGTGGCAAAAAAATTTAAATATTGCAGGTTTTAGTTTCATTGTTCTTTTTTTTTTATTTATGTTACTGATTATTTTTTTTTTATCATTTAATCTTTTTTTGAAACACTTTGTATACATTATGTATAAATGATAGAATGACCCTTTTCATTGCTGCTTATGATACACACCACTTCCTATTGTGAACCACATATGGATCATCACAGACATTTATTAATGTGAATTGTAACTTTCATTACATCACATTCATTTCTCAGATGCTTTTATCCAAAGCGCCTTACAATAATTCCATTTTCATCTCCATAGGACAAAGAGCTAAATGTCATCAAAATGGAGCATATTTGTTCGTACACCTGTCTTCTACCTAGAACGTTATCTGCTACAGCTGCCATCTTCGCCACTCTTGTATGAACGCACATATTGACGGCATGTTAAATGTAAAAATGTAGGGTGATATTTATAGTCTGCTGTCCCCATCCACTGGACACTAAGTACTGTTGTTCTTGTAAAATGTGTCAGAAATGTCACTGCGACTTGTCATTTTTTTTTTTTTCCTGCAGCAATGTCACCAACACTCATTCCTGTGTATTTATTGTACTTGGCAGATATCTCTAAATTGCTACAGCAGCTCTTACCATATATAGACTTACAGTATTTTGGCCCAAATCCCCCGAAGCAATGCAAAACCCTCGAGCTTGTAGGATTCTGCTGAAATCACACTGCTGGTACGGTGATGTTGATGCTGGTTTTTTCTTACAAATATTGCACAAAAGATCCTGTCGCTAACGGTAACAAGATCGACTGGTGGACATTTTATAAACAACATAAAATCACAGTGAATGTGAAGAAGGTAATGACACATTTTGAGATTAACGTTTTCATATTTATTATACAGTATTTCTCATCTTTTGTGCAACTTCATCAGCTCTAGTGTCATTTATCAGGCATTTTTATTCTGTACTTTCAGTCAATTTATATGTGAACTAACCTATTTGAGCTCTGTGTGTGTGTAAACAGAAGCCAGAAATGTTGTGTGTATGCATTTTGTAAAACGTTTGTTACTGTAGGTCTTGTGCCATAAGAAAACACGTAGCTCATTTATCACTTGTGATTTCAGCTTCCGCACCTATCTTAAATTTATGAGTGTTCATTCAATATTGTGCACACACTTATACATTAAGCATGCGCTCTGAGATTCACACACTTCCTCTACCGTCATGGGAGTGTGTAGCGTAAAGCCAGCCGGTTGTAGAATGACTGGGGAGCAGTGTGCGTAGCCTCACCTGTGAATAGGAGAAAACACTGACAGCATGCAATGATTTAATGTAAACCTTCGTATGGAAATTGTATAATGTGATGCTGCTCCTGCTTAATAATATATCAACATGTGAGGGGCATAAGGTATTCAGGTTAAGGCAAGGCCGTGTGTAAATAGTTAACCAGTTTTTTTTTTTGTTTTTTTTATGCAACAACTGCTTTTAAGTGATTTAGCAAATGAAGGAAAGGAAAGAAAAACATAAAGAAAGAAAAGTAAATGAGCAGGTGTGATAGATGGAAGGGAGAAAAAATGTAGAATAAGAAGGAAGAAACGGAAGAAAGCAGAGTAAGGAAAGGTCAGATAAGAATGAGAGAGGAGCAACTGTATTTACAGCAGTATTTATGTTTTACAGTAACTGCACAGAGGGGAAGGAGCAGTGACACACACACACACACGCGCACACACACGCACACACACACACACAAACGGCAGTCACCGAGCTACAACACATGTTCCCTCTTAACTTCTAACAGTCCCCTGTGAACTCCTGGATGATACATTACAGAGTGCACTCGACCTTGTGAGTGTGTGTTTATGTGTGTGTGTGTGTGTGTGTGTTTTCTCTAATACAGGCCACGAGGGTGTGGTTAATATAAGATGAGTAGAAGGTTATGTCAACATTCGGCCTATTGATTTCTCCTCAGGCTTGCTCTCTCTCTAACCTTTTCACTTACAGCCTTTTTAGGGCATTTGCCTCTCCTCTCCCCTCCTCTCCCCTCCTCTCCTCTCTTCTCCTCTCTTCCTCTCTCATCTCCTCTATTCCTCTCTCATCTCCTCTCCTCTCCTGTCCAGTCCTGTCCTCTTTTCTCTCCTCTCCTTGCCTCTCCTTGCCTCGCCTCGCCTCGCCTGTCCTTGCATCGCCTGTCCTTGCATCATCTGTCCTTGCATCACCTGTCCTCGCCTCGCATGTCCTCGCCTCTCCTCGCCTCTCCTCTCGTCTC
>CAKAOI010026783.1:0-13631 GCA_916701655.1 Sebastiscus albofasciatus
CTGTGTTGTTTTCAGTCTGGATTATGACTTAAACTTCTTCATATATGTGTGTAATATTATCATACAATCACCGCACTGAGCTCTGATTGGTCAGTAGGCGGTGCTTTTATACGAGCTGATCTCTTATCTGGAATATAACCTGCTCCGGAGCAGGTCAGCTGTTCAGCATCAGTTACCATGGTGATCTACCCCGGTAGGAAGTGATCCACCTTAGTAGGACGGAAAACCCTGAAGGGTTAACCCTGAAGTTACCTCGCTAACCCCAAATCCTGCTTCCTAGTACAGGCCTCTCTCTGGGTTGTGTATGAAATCACTCCCTCGTTCACTACTCCCTCCGTTGTAGACACTCAATAGTTCACTCTCTTGTGAGCAGTATTTCTGACATTTTGTGTCGTCACCGACAGGTGTGACGCTGCACAACTGTAAGGTTTGCATCTATAAGAAGTGGGACATTGCATTGTGGTATTGTTAGAAAAAAAGTGCACAAAAGTGTCATGGACAAAAATCTTTTAGGGAATGATTTAGTGAATACATTTCAGACAAATAAAGTAGCGGAGGGTAAATACAGAGCAGTAGATAATGAACAGAGAGAAACTGGACACAGTTATCAGAGTAGCTGCTTGAACTTGTTCAAGATCACAGACTAATAATGTAAAACTCTGTTGAGGGTGGACTTTTCCTTTAACATCACTGCTCGTTTAGTGTTTCTACCATGTGTCTACTGTACACCAGGTCAGCCTTTTGACATTAGGCTCGGTTCTTCTATCTAACACATTCTACGTACAGCATTGATCCCGTCTGGACGTACAGAGGTCATGTGCGGCGGTCATGTGCGGCGGTCAGCTCAGATTGAAATGGGGCAGATGAGGATGCGATCCTCCAGCAGGACGCTGAGCACGAGGAACACAAAGTACAGTACAAACATGGTGAAGCCCAACTTTCGACTCATCTTCCAGCGGCAGACGGCGATGGAGATGATGACGAAGAGGAGCATGAGGAAGAGCAGCACAATGGCGCAGAAGAGGCCGTTGGAGCTGACGGTTACCGGCTCGCCGTGGTGTAACAGAGTGTATATGAGCCACGGGACCGGCAGACTAAAACCAAAGAGGACAGACGGGTTTCTGTCAAGTTCACAGTTCACATACAGTACTTTATCTATCTCACCACTGCCATTTAGACAGCAGTGGAAGGTAAGTATTGTAGTTAAGTATCATTCTGAGGTACTTGTACTTTACTTGAGTAATTCTATTTTATGTTACTTTGTACAAGTACTACACAATATCTATATGACTGCTATAGGTACTTCTCAAATTAAGAATCTACATTAAAAACATGCGTTAAGCATATAAAACATAACACACTGTTAATTATCATTCGTCCTAAAATGTTTCGGCTTGTTACGCTTCCAACATCTGGTTGTGGCCCCTGGTCATGTCTATGAGTTGTTAGTGGTGCCATCACAAAGACATTTCGCCTCTAAATGTTTATATATTTTTTTAAATAACTTGAGGCCAGAAGAGATACAATTATAGTTCATTTTAACTGTTGAAATTAGAGGGAAAAAAGCTAACTATTGTAGCAGAGAACCTAGTTTCTTCCTTTCTTCTCTCCCATAAATCATCAGATTTATCTGATATCTTTGGAGGGGCCCGACCCCGAGGTTGGGAACCACTGGACTAAACTAACTACACATAAAGAAGCTAAAACTAGCTCCACCTCGAGCAGCTACAACAATACAATTCTGCTTCTAGGAAACACTGAGGGGGTAAAAAGGGGAAGCTCTCCGGGGCCATGTTCATACTAAATATGAGCAGTGAAAAACTCATTTTATTTTGAACCAAAATATTACTCATTATAAACAATGTATTTATTGTAGCTTCAGTCTCCTGAAAATGGTATGAGTCTTTTTTTATTATTTTGTAAACAACCATCGCGGAAAAACAAAAATATGCAGCCAACCAGCCACATGACCTGAGACATTTACTGACCTAATCTAACTATTAGTATATTGATATATTTGTAAAGCAGATTTGGGGAGGTCCCATTCACTAGACGTTTTTGATACTTTATTTTAAGTACACCTTGCTGATAATGCTTACATATTTAGACTTTGGTAGGATTTTGAATGAAGACTTACTTGTTATAGAGTATTCTTGTGCTGCATTCAGACGAAACGGCTCAATTCAATTCCAAACTGGGAAACTTTCGATTTTGAGAAAATTATGACCTCTATGCCAAACTTCAACTTTTTGGCGTTCCTCAGGGTTCAATTTAAGGCTCTATATAGTTTTTTTGTGCATGCATGAAAAATGCAAAAAGATATTTCTCTCCATTTTGTTTCTTTAACGGTCTTGTTGGATGTCATAGAAGTTTCTGGAGCTAAAGTAAAATAAACATTGTCTTTTAACCTCTCAAGTGACTTTACACTCGAAGTATTAATGCCATAATTGACTCTGTGTTAGATTTTGATGCACAGGTAAAAAAAAAGTGCTTTAGTAATGTTTTTTCAAATAAGGAATCCAAAAGCATGAAATTCTCTTTCGGTTACAGCTGGTACAGAAAGTTGTAATGCAGTCACTCACCCTACAGTGATGTCGAAGATGTTACTGCCCACTGAGCTGGACACGGCCATGTCCCCCAGACCTTTCCGGGCCACGATTACACTGGTGATCAGATCAGGGATCGAAGTTCCGGCTGCCAGAATGGTCAGGCCCATGATTTCCTCCGAGATGCCAACAGTCTCACCCAACTGTAAAACAAGAAACAGGTGTCAGTGCCCACTCCAGCAAAGCAGGTTAACTCTTAAGCCTATATATACAGTATACAGTAGGTCTTTATTTTATTTTACAAATACATCATCCAGGAATACATTGTTGTTTATTTTTGAATATTAATAAATGAGTGAAAATCAAACAGTCCATAGATTGTCTTGTCAATACTGTGAGTTTGGCAAACAATCAGCAGAGACTCCAGAAAGTCCATAACCTGATGTTTTTACACTTTGTTTTTCTGTATAGATTATTGTTACCTTTCCAGAGCCAGGCTAGCTGTTTCCCCCTGTTTCCAGTCTTTATGCTAAGCTAAGCTAACTGGCTGCATCTTTTTTTTTTAAACAATATTTTTATTGAATTTGTACATATAAACATACATACATACAAACACACACAAATAGACAATAACAATATTGATAATTAAATTATACAATGAAACGTTTAGTCAGAATTTTCACAGACATTTCATGTATTTCACAAAGAAAACAAAGTACTAAGAAATAAACAGCTCAAAGAAGAGAAACAGAGCAAAAACACGACACACAACCGTTTCATTAACAGCACTCAGCAATTCTGAGCAGTTTCAATACGACTGTGCACCTTGACATCCAACAAACTCCAATAATGGTTTCCACACTTTTTCAAATTCTGCTGCTTTTCCTGTTTGTAACTTCTTACACGTATAAATCAATCCAGGTCGCTGGCCACGCTGTTCAGACTCAGACTCCAAAACACACACCAGAGTGAAGCACCAAAACCTCTTGGTTGTATCTAGTGAAGCCCGTCTGTTAAACAGTGTTGGCAGCGGTTGGAGGACGCGGGGGAGACCGTAGCTTTGGTCTTCAGGACCAAAGGACTCCAGGAGTCTCTGCTGTACTCTGCTCCTCTGCTCCTCTGCCTGCCTTCATTCACACACCGCGCTCGTTCTCACTCACTCTGTCGCTGAATCAGGAAAAGCCAACACTAGGATCAGCATTGATTCATGGAGAGACCTTGGTCTGGTCAGCTAACATTACTGCCAAGCAGCTGAAATATAGAGTGATATTGTGCTTTTAGCTGACGTGTGTCTCCTCACTGTTTTGAGCGATGCTTCTTCATGTCTATGTAGAGCGAGCACAAGCGCAAGACTGGCGCTGACTTTCGTTGACTTAACGGCCACAGGTGTCGCTGTTAACAAGACATTTCTGATTCTTACAAACAGTCCCTTTAATACAAGTGTCTGGGACGTCAGTTTGACCGATGTAATGGAAGTTCTCATTAACCATTTGTATTGTAATAGTTTCATTCTTGTATTGATTGATTGTTTTGAGACTTTTAAACATGCAGTTTCCCAATCAGTCCCTTGTATGTCCTCTTGAATATCCAGTCTCCATGCCTCCAGCCTGTCAATCGTAGACGCCTTATCTTATGACTCAAAGCTGCGTGGAATAAAGAAACTGACTCCTCTCATTTAGATTTAGATTGTATGAGGTTTTCAAGATGTGATTATGCTACTGGTAAAACACAACTCAAATTCAACAAAAGAACACACTGTGCACCGAAGCAGCACCTCAAAACTTTTAAGACCGACCTGTTATGTTAACAATACCATTTAAAAGTACCATTCACATCTGGACAGACGCGAGACATTTTCCATAACACAATATTCTCAGTGGTTTTTAAATTCCTGTAAACATGACTCGTGTGAAGTGTCAACCAACCTGATGAGCCCACCACACCATCAGGTAGGAGAAAACTCCGATCCACATGATGGAGCCGAAAAATGTGCCGACAAAATACCGTCTGGACACCTGAAAAACACAAAAGTGGTTCAGAGAAACTGCCACAGAACATTAGGACCTGTAAACGTCTGGAAACAGAGATACAGCTGAATAAATGGTGCTCTTTAGTAAAACATGTTAAACTGGTTTGTACGTTGTGATAACATCTGTTTATTTAGAAAAAAAATAACTGATAGTTTATACCTTTTTCTTTCAGCTTCTCCAAACACACAACAACTTCAGTAATATGAACAAATACACTCAAAATACTTCACAATACTACAATTCAAATACCAAAATCAGTTCATTTCAAATATTCATTGATTCATCTAGAAGCACATAAGTCTATTGCACATAAACAACAAATAACATGAACATTATTTTAATGGATCTATTACATTTTATTTGTAGGAAGGAAAATAGAGTTTTAGATATTAGGGCTGCACAATATATCATTCTTTTAATCGTCAACTTGTGTGATTAACACATTGCAACAGACTGATATTGCTCTTTTGAGTTAAAAGAGTATCAGTGGAAAATTGCACTTTATTTGGTGCCTTTTGCATTCAGTTTAATGTGTTCAATAAAAGAATGTTGGAAATAATTTCCTCTCATTTTTTTTATTCAACAAGCATCTGATTGTATTTTAGCAGTATACTGAAAGCAGCTGAAAGGCACAACTGAGTATGCTTTCAAATCCGTGGAATCATTGCGATAAATAAACGTAAGTATAAAAGTATAAAAGTAATCACATATTTTTCTCATATCCTGCAGATATAAATGAGAACTGTCGATGCATGTAAATGATAAATGGACTTGCATTTATAAAGCCCTTTTCTAGTCTTCCGACCACTCAAAGCTCTTTACACTACATGTCAGTATTCACCCATTCACACACACACATTCATACACTGATGGCAGAGGCTGCTAAGGGGCCAACTTTGCCCATCAGGATCTGATCTAAATACTCATTCACACACCGATGGCTCAGCCTTCAGGAGCAATTTGGGGTTTAGTGTCTTGCTCAAGGACACATCAACATGTGACCCGGGGACCGAACCACCGACCTTCTGATTGGTGGATAACCTGCTCTACCCTCTGAGCCACAGCTGCCCCAGGTCTTTGGAAGTGAATATTAACAGACAGGCCGAATCCGGCATGTTAGAAACATCAACTTCTTCATGTCTGCTGATTATTGCCAGTCCTAAAACCAGTTTATAGGCACATAGAACAAAATACTCCACTTCAATTAAAAGTCCTGCAATCAAAACCTCACTCAAGTAAAAGTATTTTTTAGCAAAAAATGTACTTTAAGTATGAAAAGTAAAAGTATTGATTGGGCAGTAAAGTGTTTACTATTATATATATATATATATATATATATGTATATATATATATATATATATATATATGATGTTTCTGGATTAATATGACTGCAGCTTTAATGTGTATGTTTCATTTTACTGCTGTAGATGAGTCCTCCTTTATATACTGTTGGCTAGTTTAATCTACAGCAATGCATCATGGTCTGTAAGATTGTCATATGTTTATTAACGCCGCTGTCCTGTGAGAACCACGCATCTCTAAAAAGTCAGATAAACAGCCTGTTTTCAGCTTTGTGATGATCCATTTTCCAGCTAATCCAAGAGGCTTTTTAAAGAGTTTATTTAGCTGAAGGAAGAGGAGGAAGAGGAGGAGGAGGAGGATTAAAGGAACACTTCATCCTTCAGTTTACCACAAAAACACTTAACATCAACACTGGAGATACGTGGTTTCTACAGGGCTGGAAGGGGATGAAAAACGAATCTAAAAAGTCAGACAAATGTAATGAAGTAAAAAAGTACAATATTTCCCTCTGAGATGTATTCGAGTAGAAGTAAACTCAAGTACAAGTACCTTGAGTTTGGTTGGTACTCACCAGGTTGCGGACGTCAGGCAGCGTGAGCCACAGTGGGAACACGATGGGCAGCAGGAACAGGTAGGTGGCCTGCTTACGTCTGCTTTCAGGCCACTTTAAAGACAACGGTTCATTCTCCTCCTCCTCTTCCTCCTTTTCCTCTTCCTCCTTGTTTCCATCATCATCATCATCGTCATCACCTTCACTCTCACCGGAGTCGCCGCTGTCCTCGTCGCCGCTCTCGTCTTCGGCGCTGCCCTCCGAGCCCTCTGATCCCCCCGCTGCTACCTGCAGGAGAGAGCAAACCAGTGAAACAAAGAGTTCTCAAACCTTCTTCTGTCAGGCCAAAACTGATTTCATTATTATCAACAATACTGGGAGAATTACACGAGGGCTGTCAGTGCATTCAAATATTTAATCGGGATTAATCGCAAATTTATCACACAGTTTTGATCTGTTCAAAATGTACCTTAAAAGGGAGAAGTGTCAAGTATTTAATACTCTTATTAACATGGACACATATTCTTGCTTTATGCAAATGTATTTATATATTTTAAACCCTCACAGGTACTGCATTTAGCATAAAAAGTATGCTCCAATCATAACATGGCAAACTGCAGCCCAACAGACAACAACAGCTGTCAGTGTGTCAGTGTGCTGACTTGACTATGACTTGCCCCAAACTGCATGTGATGATCATAAAGTGGGCATGTCTGTAAAGGGGAGACTCGTGGGTACCCATAGAACCCATTTACATTCACTGATCTGGAGGTCAGAGGTCAAGGGACCCCTTTGAAAATGGACATGACAGTTTTTCCTGGCCAAAATGTAGTGTAAGTTTGGAGCGTTATTTAACCTCCTTCTTGACTAGCTAGTCTGACCTGGTTGGTACCGATGGATTCATCAGGTTTTATAGTTTACTATGATACCAGTATCTTCACTCTACTGTAAGTTAGCAAGTTGCGTTAATGTGTTAAAGAAGTTAGTGGCGTTAAAAGGAATTTGCGTTAACGCGTTATGGCATTAACTTTGACAGAAATAATATTATCAAAAACATGAAGTACATGTTTGTTTCTGTCTCTGCTGTGCAGAAGAAAAAGGTTTTTATAGGCTGACCTGCTATACTGACACTGAACTCCACAGCTTCTTCATATTTTGGATTTAACTGATGTGTTAGCTTGATGACAATCACCTGTTTTGTGTTTTTTCCCACCGTTAAACATCTGTCCATCATGTCCTTTATATTTTGTCTTACTTCTGAATAACCTGAAACTTGATAGCCTCGCTAATATCTGAGCACTCTGAACCGTTTTCATAGCAAAACCTTTTGACTCTTCACAGCAGGAGGAACTAATAACTAATTGAGTTCCAGCTTCTCAAATGTAATGGTTTGCTGCCTCTACCCTTAATTATATTAACAATTATATTAGTATTCATTTTGAAGTTTGCTCTATTGGAATGACAAAAAGAAGCATCCTGAATATGTCACTTTGTAATGTCGTTTCTCACCAGACACTTGATTAATGGAGGAAACTATCTATCTATCTACCTGCCTGCCTACCTACCTACCTTTCTATCTATCCATCTATCTATCTATCTATCTATCTATCTATCTATCTATCTATCTATCTATCTACCTACCTACCTACCTACCTACCTTTCTATCTATCTATCTATCTATCTATCTATCTATCTATCTATCTATCTATCTATCTATCTACCTACCTACCTTTCTATCTATCTATCTATCTATCTATCTATCTATCTATCTATCTATCTATCTATCTATCTATCTATCTATCTATCTATCTATCTATCTATCTATCTACCTTTCTATCTATCTATCTACCTTTCTATCTATCTATCTATCTATCTATCTATCTACCTTTCTATCTATCTATCTATCTATCTACCTTTCTATCTATCTATCTATCTATCTATCTATCTATCTATCTATCTACCTACCTACCTGTCTGTCTGTCTGTCTATCTATCTATCTATCTATCTATCTATCTATCTATCTATCTATCTATCTATCTATCTATCTACCTACCTACCTACCTGTCTGTCTATCAAAGAGGACACTACGTTCATAAATACTTGAGGCAAAACATGTCACATGATAAATGTCTGTGCTGGTGATTCTACTTCAGATGCTCTTCGGGTAGTTAGAGCTCTTTAGCTGAGCCCGTTCTGAGAGCTGATTAGAGATCGGACCATTTCAAGGAAGGATTAGCAGGAAGCAGAGCTGCCTCTGTGGGTTGGGGGGGGTAAATAATAAAATACTTATTTAACTATAGCAAGTTTTGTCTTTAAGCTTTTGGGGCGTTAACTATAGTACTGTAATAATAATGGTCCAAACTATAGTTTTAAATGAGGAACCTTCAAATGTTCTTGGGGTTGGATCCCCAAACCCAAAATCTCCTTGTAGCTCGTATTCACTGTAGAAATTCAGAATGTAATAATGATGGCTGATAGCGGCCACTTCCCACTTCTTCATGCAGTCTGGAGCAACATTAACCTTCACATGCTCAGCAATACCGCCAGTTGCATTTCCAGTTGCAGTTAACATCAATAAGCATGGAGCTTGTCAGGAGGGTACAGCTGCTGTTGGATCTTTATCTCATGACATCTTACTTTAACATGGCATATGTAGTTAGTGGCTTCGAAACTAGAGAATCAAAATGATTTCCAAAGTCTCAACTTAAAGGGACTGTTTGTAACTTTCAGAAATGCTTGTTAACAGCGACACCTGTGGCCGTTAAGTCAACTAAAGTTAGCGTCCTGTTGCTCGCGCTTGTGCTCGCTCTACATAGACATGAAGGAGCATCGGTCAACACAGTGAGGAGACACACGTCAGCTAAAAGCACAACATCACTCTATATTTCAGCTGCTTGGCAGTAATGTTAGCTGACCAGACCAAGGTCTCTCCATGAATCAATGCTGATCCTAGTTTTGGCTTTTCCTGCCTCAGCCCCAGAGGCTGAAGCAGGAAAAGCAGGTCGGTGCCGGGCCTGAAGCAGGAAGAGAAACGTTATCTTCTCCCTACTGCGCCCGCAGGGAGACACTGGCACCCAGTCGGAGACGATAACGTTTCTCTCTGTGGAGCGCCGTCACTTCACAAGACACGGGAAACCTCTGCTGGTCTGGAGGAGCTGCAGCAGTTATTTCTGCACAAACGTCCACTGAACATTCACTAGATATTCTCAGAGCTAAACTAACTCTTCTGCAGTGTGGAGTGAGCAGCATGCACGTGTAGAAGCGGAGCGAGAACGCGCGCGGTGTGTGAGTGAAGGCGAGCAGGCAGAGAAGCAGAGACTCAGGCAACACGCGAGTGCGCATATGCGAGTGCGCATGGGATCCCGACCCGGTACATCTATACGCTTAAAAAGTTACAAACAGTCCCTTTAAAACAGATCTTCGTGAATAAAAGCTTCCGTTTTCAGTATTTCTGTAATCGGGTTGAAATCATCTCTGCGTACTTTTGACTCGCCTGGCTGGTCGGCCGTCTTCCCGCTCGTCTCCTTTGCCTGTTGAGGCTGTGAGGTGGACGGCTCGGCTGCAGCGCCCCCTGGTGCGCCGGCAGCAGCAGCACTGGCCGGCTCAGTTGGCTTGTCATCAACATCTGGAGAAAGAAGAAGACACAAAATGATAGGGATATTTATACATATTATATGTATACTGCATCTCACCACCACATATATATACACAGCATGCAGATATACTGTATATAGACGACTCCAACACTCCAAGTAAGTTGTTCTGTCACCTTTTTTCTTGTCTGGTTACCCCAAAAACACTTGTCTGTCTTAACTTTTAACATGTAGATAATGTAACACTGCTCACACACACACTTTATAATCCTCTGAAGGTGTTGGCACTCGTCTAACAGAAAGTGCTTTTTATTTCCCACTTTGAGACAAAACAAACCCCATTTTAAATATTGAAGCTGACAAAATGATGATGCTTTGTGGGCCGGTATGAAGTGCCTGTGGGAGTGTTTGGAAATAAACATGCTGTAGTAATGGAGGAAAAGGGATTCACATCTGGTCCCATCTGCATGTTAATCCTCAGGCAGATTGATTTGAGCTCGTTGAGTCCTCTTCAGACTCCCTGCAGCCCCACTTTGCTCTGCACCTCAGACTCTGAAGCACCTCATTACTCCACACTGTGACGCACAAACACACAGACTGAGAGGCTCTGCTGATTGTGGAGAACAACCTCCTTCAACCCCCAAACCATCTCTGATCAGCGATAGACAGCCGACCATTTATATGAGTGCTGCACCTCCAGCATACAAACTTCTAAATAAAAATGTAATCGAAAAAATACCAACAGTCACAAAATATTACTACAATATTAAGAAGGAACAGAACATTGCCGGTTTGCTTTTATTTAGATGAGAAAATCATTATATAAGATGTGTTTAGCTTAAGACAAAGACTGGAAGCAGGGGGAAACTGCTAGCCCACCTCTGTCAAAAATTAAAGTAATAATCTCTAAAGTTTTCATTTAAATAAATGTCTTTTATATCTCTATCTATCGTCTAATGAGGTAACACATTGGTTACTGAGTCAATGGCCCACTGATGTTAGTCCTTGCATTGGCAGTATTACGAACTGAGTGTCTGCGGCGACATGCCCGGGAAAAATCACAAGTGGCGACACTGTTTATATCTCTGGGGAGTGAGATCCAAAAACACAACTGCAATTACTGCTTATCAGTATTGTAACTTTAAAGCTAGGGTTGGTAATCTAAAGAAACCAGCAAGAGTACACTAGATTTAAAAAATGATCCAACCTAAAAAACAGCCCAGTGTTGCCAACTCTTCTCCAATGAAAGTAGATAGCAGCACTAAGTCCCTAAATCTAGAGAGAACGTCACCAAGTCATCAACACTGACAGTCCATCCCTTCAGGCCTCCCTCCAAAGACACTCCCCCAACATTATCATTAGGTAGGTAGACAGGTAGATAGACAGTCCGTCCCTTCAGGCCACCCAGACAAGCAGGTAGACAGACAGCAGGCAGGTACGTAGACAGCAGGCAGGTAGGCAGGTAGGCCGGCCCCTCATTACATTCAGTAATGAAATGATTGGACGGGTTTATTAGAGTCCTGCGACAACCACAGATACCAAATTTTCTTTTAATTTTTTTGTCAGAGCATTTAATTTATTGATTGCTGTCAGAATGTAATGAGAGTTTCAACAAATATAACAAAAAATATTTTTGAAGTAGATTACCAACCCTAGAGGCAGTTGGTTGTTGGACTAGCATTTATTTGGAATATTATGATGCTAAATATTAACATGTTATAATATTATATAATATATTGGCCTTCAGGTTAGGCCGCTTAAGAACAACTTATATTAATTAAAGAGTAATTAAACACAAATGTTAACATACATTTTATATGGATAATTCTACCAATAGTATCAATGTTGTCAGTAGCTCTAAATGCCGTTTTTTTGGCACAGACTGTATAAATATGGACGTAGTCTCCGTGACGTCATCCATGGGTGTCTGAAGAGAGTTGTGAAGCTCAAAGTGGGTGGCTCCGCCCGTCGCCATCTTGACAGTGAAGACACAGCCTAACTCCAAAAATGGGAAAAGAGGTGGATCGTCGGTGGAGCTGAGGCGGGTCAGGTGACGTGGCAGAGCAGACAGCTAGCGACCTGAGACGGCACCCACTTGTCACTCAAAGTGGCCACGCCTTTAAATATATCTAACTTTAAGCCTTAATTTAATTTAAACGGGTGAGTTATAAAAACATTCAACCCCTGTACAGTTGTCATAGAAACAGGGAAATTATCTACAGAGACCAAAACCGTTTTTTTGTACCAGGCTGTAAACACAAAGTGGAGTGTATTAACATGGAGGCCTCAAGTGGCCGTTTGAGGAACTGCACTTCCATGTTAGCTTCATTTTTCAGCCTCGGAGGTTGTCGCTTGTTTTTTTGGGGGAGATTAAAGATGGAATTTAATATCTTCTCCTGATCTGGAATTTGAAAAAAAAGCCACCATACAGAATAAACCATTTTGATTTAGGTAACTGTGGAAAACACAGCGTGGATCTTTTCCTCTGCTGCCACACTCAGACCAAACTTTAAATATTTTGTCCAAAAGGTTGTAAGCATTAACAATACTAGATGTGCTTTTCTTCCATCCAAATATTTTGTTTTCTGCTGAGGCTACTGATCTTTTTAATTTTGACAGAGCTAGGCTAGTAGTTTCCACCTGCTTCCATTCATGTGCTAAGCTAGGCTAATACACTTCCCACACTTATCTCATGAAATTGATATACTATAATCTTCTTATCTGAATGTTGGCTTTTTATCAAAATGCCAAATTGTACTACCACCACCACCACCATCACCACCACCACCACAACAACAACAACCACAGACATAGCAGAAAAATGTCTTACCCTTCTTCTGTACTGACCCCTCCCCTCTGACATCACCATCAAAGGATGTCTCATGAAATTGATATACTGTAAATCTTCTTATCTGAATGTTGGCTTTTTATCAAAATGTAAAATTTAACTTTTCACTAAAGAAAAGTGTTAAATTCTCACACACAACTCACCTTCAGAGTAGCGGTGATGTGATTTGCTCTGTAATTTGTCCGAGACCGGGGCGTTCAGAGGCTTTACTTTGTTCTTTGCTGCAATCAAGAGAATCATCGCTCATATACAACAAGAGTCCTATTTACATCGATCGATACTTTGTCCATGAACAGTTTTGTTCAACCAAGTCAACATGCTTTTGACCTTATACTCACACTCTGGCCATTTTGTAAAAGACTGGAATAGAATAAAACAAAACCACTCCAAGGACTTTAGCTATGATGAAATGTAAACCTACATCCTGTCAGTCTGGCATGGCATTTTTTTTCATGAAAATCTTGACACATAGCAGTGGGACAGTGTAGATCTCCTCATATCATTGACTTTTATATGTTTCTATGTCTGGACCACACTGTCAACCATCATATCAAACACAACTAGACCACACTGTCAACCATCACACCAAACACAACTAGACCACACTGTCAACCATCATATCAAACACAACTAGACCACACTGTCAACCATCACACCAAACACAACTAGACCACACTGTCAACCATCATATCAAACACAACTAGACCACACTGTCAACCATCATATCAAACACAACTAGACCACACTGTCAACCATCATACC
>CAKAOI010026784.1:0-28112 GCA_916701655.1 Sebastiscus albofasciatus
TTTTTTTCAAAATAAAATGCCAGAGATGGTATTGTCATGACATTCTGTTGGAAAAGAAAAATATGAGATACCACCTTTAATGGCATTTAGTAAGACCAAGGCCAGAGCTGGTAGCATCGCTGCAAAATGTTTGGGCACGATAAAAAAACACTCACCACAGCCAAATTTTTGACTCCTATTCATATATCAGAGGCGGCGTCCGATATGAATCTTGTCCTATTTGCCATTCGCCTACATCAGAACATGTAAACAGGCGTGACAGTGTTCTTCCCCCTCCTCCTATCATAACAGCAACTTACTGGCCAGTTATCTGTTTGATGGGATGTAAAGGGAAGGTCAGTGTTTCCATAATTCACTCCAGAACCATAAATCACATTATATGATCTCCTCCGCACAGGGAGCTGGCGAGTGCTGTTCACTCTGACTGCAGAAAACGACCAATTCACTGCTGTATAATATGGCACTTACGGGCACAGGTGGAGCTTTTAAAGACGTTGTTTTCCTCTTTCTGACGCTGGCTGTCGACATGTATGTTCAGATTAATCGTTAAAAACTTACTGGTTGTAAACGCAATCACCATTTGCGGCACGTTAGCACAATATTAGCCGACCGGCCGGCGCTCTGTAGCTGACAAAAGTCCCTTTGTGGTCAGCGATGAGAAGCAATGGAGGGAAACTGACTTTTATTGACACGAGGCTGTCAGAATGGAGACGGCACCGCTGTTCATTTCCAATTTCAGCCCACAGATTGGAATCCGCCGCTGGGCTCTCCAGTGTCTCAAGCACCATTTTCTGAACCTATGGTGTGGAAAACATGATTTAATTCCTGTTCAATGCTTTTCATCAGATTCTCCATCTCTCCAAATCGTCTTTGTGTGGCATCGTATTGAAGGAGTAATTGTGCATCACTGTGGATGGTGGAGTGCAACATCCTCTGGTAAAGCCAGGGGTAAAATTACAGCTGGACAGTTGAACTACAACAGATTAGCCTGTATGACTGAAGTTGTAGCTTGATTACTTATATCTGTGGCACATTTGTTGATCCGGGCTGTTCTCATACACCGTTCATAGCTATTCTTACGAAAAGGACATGCACAGTAATTCGTATATATCCCATATCCACGTAAATGTGAAACAGGAAATATAAAGAGCGCCACATAGGGAAGGCGGAGGATGGGTGGGTCAATAAACGCCGGACTTTCAGCCAGGTTCGTGTCCCGTGGGAAACCAGAATTTGAGTTACGCACTTCCGGCGAGGCGTCACTTAAACACAATCTTTTCCTAAACCTAAGTATGAAGTTTTGAAAAAACACCAGACTTTCGCCCAGGAGAACGGTGTTCGTGTACCGTTGGAAACTAAAACTTAAATTACGCACTTTCCAGTATGGCATAATCACTTACGTTGTGGCGTAATTTAACCACGATCTTTTCCTAAACATAAGTATGAAGTTTTGTTGCTGAAACGTAACTAAGTAGTTTTGAAAAAACACCGGACTTTCGGCCAGGAGACCGGTGTTCCCGTCCTGTGGGCAACCAGAATTTAAGTTACACACTTCCGGCCTGGCGTAACTTTACTGCGATCTTTTCCTAAACATAAGTACAAAGTTTTGTTGCCTAAACCTAACTAAGTAGTTTTGAAAAAGCGCCGGACTCTCGCCCAGGACGCCGGTGTTTGGGCTCGGAGTAATCACTTCTGTTGTGGCAAAACTTAACCATGATCTTTCCTAAACACAAGTACAAAGTTTTGTTGCCTAAACCTAACCTATGTTTTCTTGTGAAGACGGTAGTTTATTTAGAAAAGACTGGGGCGGAAATTGACGCTGGATATTTGTAGAAAAACGCACAAAAAGTGAGGAATAACTTTTTATAAGATATCATACGAACTGTTGTATGAGAATACGTTGGTTAATTGCACACAAATGAGGCATCCTTAAGCACTGTTATAATCATGTCTCAATGTAAAACCCTGCTTCTCCCTTCGTTGCCCTGTACTGACTGTTTACAATACTGTGGTAATGTTCTTTTTCAGTGTAAGTGACTCAGGGACTGCAGTCACAGCAGTGAAAACAACTGCAACTAATGAAAAGTGACTGTAAACCAATACCTGGCCATGTGATCAATATTTTAATTACATCTTTGCGGAAAGCACCATGATGCTGCTCTTTCACCGATAATATGTTTATTCACGCAGAAGTGGAAGGTAAATAAGTTAGATTTCCTCTTGCACTGCAATACAGTAGACTTATTTTTACCCCCAGTTACACTATTTTTCCTATTAGTATTCTCAACACAAGGTCCAATTTACTTGTTGTTTTTGAAGCTTTCAACCACATCTCATGGCCTTCCTCAGTTGATGTTTGCTCAGTTGTAATGGAAATGGTTTAGTTGCTATCACATATGGGATTAGAAAGAGTAATTAGTTACATTACTTTCCATTACCCAGCTCAGCTCCCTCCAAGTTACTTTCCTAAAAGGCCCAAAACTCCACACCCACATGTTACATTATTTAATTGTGTGGAATAATAAATTGCCAAACTACATTTTGTCAGGATTAACTGATTGTACCACACATATGTGCTCATATGCACGTATAAAGTTATTATCTTAATTGTGGTGAAAACTGAGACAATTTGGTAGTAACTGTTGAAAACCGGGACATTTGAGTGTTTTGGAGATATTTGGTGGGACTCGGGACACCCAGCTTGAAACTGGGACAATCCCGGACAAACTGAGACAATGCTGGACAAACCGGGACAATCCTGGATGAACCGAGACAATACTGGACAATCCTGAACTGAGACAATCCCGGATGAACCGAGACAATCCTGGACAAACCGAGATGTCTGGTCTACGTACGATAAACCAGCTTGCTAACGTTAAGCCATCTAGCTGAGAAGGCACAAAGGCAAAGTTGTCAAAATAAGACAATTTGTCGTTACAAGACCGTATTCCCCCTCTTTTGGAAGCTAGTCGCCTTTGCTCACTTCCAGACTCCGGAAATTGTTAAAGTAACGAGTGTTAACTGCCATATGTTACTAAATTATGCATTAATGTCCAACATTGGATTGTATTGGTTGTAGGGTTCTTAACCATCTCCATAACAACTGAGCAACTCATCTGCAGAGGAAGCCGAGATGTGGTTGAAAGCTTCGGAAACGAGCTGTACCTTTTGTCGAAGTTTTTTTGTCAAAGGACAAGGACATAAAGTTGAGGTTTTCACTAACATAACATCTTTTCATATACATTAGCCTGCTCCTGATGATTTTATTGAATGGGCTTTAAAAAAGGAGCCTGCCCTGAGCCTCCAGTCAATTCTGACACATTCTTTATTACGATTATTAAAAGGATCCCAAACTGTAAATTGGGGTGAAATGTTAATGCTCAAATCCTTGGTGAATTCACCTGTAAATTAACTTAAAAACACGTATTTGCAGATTTTTTTTTTTTTGGCACAGCTCAAGCTAGTTTCATAACCAATGAAGTGAATAAACACTGCACTTACCTTCAATTATTTATTCTGAAGGTAAATGCAATTCCTTTCAAAAAATGGCTATTATTTTCAATGACTTTGCAGACATTAATATCTCAGTTAGTTGTGTGGTGGAGTTCAGCAAAAACTGCTTAAGGACGAAGAGATTTATCACACAGAACGCACGGAAATATCCATCAAGCAGTGTATGTTTTACTTGTTGACGGGCTATTGTGGCAAGGCCAGGGCTGGGAGTATGGAGGGAAAAATAGAGAGAGGGATTTATTATCCTGTATTGAAGTTCACCCCAAAAGAGCTAGCATTTCACAGGAGCTGCACGCTGACCTTTCCGACAGCCAAAAATGTCATTGAAGGTTTAAGGCAAAGAAATCCAGTTGTATTTAACCAAGCCTTCAAAATCTTTGACATTTCTTCTGATGTTGCCACAGGATGGCACCCTGAAGACTGAGAGCTGGCCTTCTCATAGAGCGCTATAGCTTTCTACACATACAGGCTTCACATGGAAGCAGCCCTTGTGCAAACACCAGTCTTCACTATGAAAAGAGAGGATTTAGAGATATGGCATCGCAGCTGATAAAAGATATGGTTTGATCCTTTTTTTTAAAGCCTCTTTTTGTCTTCTTTTCTGAATGGGTTATTAATTGGGAAAGACACACGCAGGTCATGTGGCAACAATTGTGGATAATTTTAGAAAGATTATAGAGGTGAAATCAAGATATTGTTCAGCTGCTGATGTGCCCTTTATCTTCCTTACACACCAGCCCAGTCACACAACAGTTTGTGAAATACAGTAGCTACGAAATTTAATGTATTGATTCGTGTACATAGACACAAATTTCCCTTTTTTTGTAATGGTCAACACAAAATCAATTCTGATGTAATCCACATATTTATGAACTGGGAATTAATAAAATAATAAAGCAATAAAACACCAGACTTTCTCCCAGGAGACCGGTATTCATGTCCCGTGTGAAACCAGAAGTCAATGTTGATTTATTTGTCACGTACCTTCTGTACTTAAGTTATGCCACTTCCGGTGTTATTTTAAGCCAAACTGCGATCTTTTCCTAAACCTAACTAAGTAGTTTTGTTGGCTAAGCCTAACCAAGACGATCTCTTCCTAAAGCTAACTAAGCAATTTTTGTCATGTATCTTCCGTAGTTTTATTTAACCCAAACCGTGATCTTTTCCTAAACCTAACTAAGTAGTTTTATTTTGAAAAGACTGGAGCAGACATTGACACGTGCTTTATGTGTTGCTGGACATTTGTAAGAAAATGCACGAAAAACACGTTAAAAGTCCTGCTCAAAGTTGATTTATTCGTAACAATTTCCGTACTTAAGTTACGACACTTCTGGTGTTATTTTAACCCAAACCACGATCTTTTCTTAAACCTAACAAAGTAGTTCTTGTCACGTAACTTCCGTACTTAAGTTACACCACTTCCGGTGTTATTTTAACCCAAATCACAATCTTTTCCTAAATCTAATTAAGTAGTATTGTTGCCTAATCCTAACCAAGTCGATCCTTTCCTAAACCGTAGTAGTTTTATTTTGAAAAGACTGGAGCAGAAATTGACACGTGCATTTGTAGGCAATCGATAATACGTTGTGCTGAACGTAAGTGAAATTCATTTATACGTACAGGAATCAAATAGATTAAAATTCATGACTATTTCACAAACTGCCGTGAGACTGTGTTGACACATATACACACTTAAACCTTATTTACGTCCTAATTTTTCCCCGTCTCTCACTCTTTGCAGTCTGTTCCCCCCTTCCATTAACCCGCACATAATGGCTCGCACATCCCCACACACTCCACTGAATCAGTGCGGTGTCAGTCTGCATCTTCCCTGCCACTCACTAAATTGGAGAGAGAGCAGCTCGGCGCTCAGGCAGAACTAAACTAGGAAGTGCTAAAGCTGGAGGCAGAAACAAGGGACAAGGATTGGGGAGGGGAGGGTTGTGAAAGAGAACACAAGGGTGGAGGGATGGGGAGGGGAGGGTTGTGTGTGTGCGTCGAGGGGGGACACACTCACAACACCACTGGATACCACCGCGGTGGTCCCTCACTGATTCACATTCCCCTAATGCCAGTTGGCAACCTCTTGGACAGGCACACTCTCCCCACGCACACACAAACATTCACTACCCCCACGCTGCTCTAACTCCCTCACTCTTTTAGAAAATGGACACAATGGTGTGGATGGGTTCGGCTTTAGATGAGGCACACACAGCCGTAGATTGAAGCCTTTACACTCGCGTAGTCATCTCAGTGGATTGACATCACCTCCAAGAAAAGAGGCTGAACTGCTGAAGAGCTAACCCTCCATCAGGGAGAACTGAGGATATGGTATTTATTGAATCACCCAAAGCAAGAGTATTTTGAAAATGTAAATACCTTTACTGTGCGACCTTTCATTTACTCAATACAGAGTTATTTACTGATTCTCTCTTTTTTGAAATGTAGTCACATCTTTGGCTAAAAGCAGTCAGAGATATTACTTTTGCAATTTTTAAATTGCAGTGTAGGTGGGATGGGAAAAATTCATGTACAGACCAGCACCCCTGCTGAAGCATCAAACATGTTATCTTCATAGATGATTGACAATTAATAGAAACAAATTCTGAAGTAAGAGCAAATGCAATCTAGTTGGAACTCTCTTCTTCTAAAGTTGTATAAAGCCGAGTGTCTCCAGAGAAGTCTGTTAAATGTTCCAACTCTACGTATAATTGGATAATTATACGTATAATCTCCCGGTTTATGGTGGTTAACACTGTGAATTGTAACAAAAGTACTTGGTTAGGTTTGGTAAACATCAGTTCGGGTTAAAATAAGTGCATTTCTTTTGTAACTTAAGTTACATTCGTATGTTCTGTGTAAGTGGTTTCACACAGGACGCAAACAGCGATCTCCTGGGTGAAAGTCCTGTGTTCGAAGAAGAATGTGTGGACTGAAAACGACAACTATCTCTGGTTCTGCTGCATTGATTTTGAGATCTTTCATTTTACACCCAAGATAACTGGTTAAATTTCCTGCCAACACCGACATTGCGCGTGTCATGAGGACGCATTTTAGGCTTTTCGCATGTCATTTGTACACCACGCAACACAACTATAGTAACGTCCGCAGCAACAAAACCACTCACTTAGGTTTACGCAATAAAACCACTTAGTTAGGTTTAGCAAAAACATCATGGTTGAGCTTAAAACAAGCACGTAAACTAAGTAAAATACGTGCAGAAACAACGTAACATAAGTACGGAAAACGCGTCATAAACATAACTTAGAAAACAAAACAACGATCTAAAAGTCCTGTGTTTGTTGGACCCATCCATCCCAACCCAACTGCTTGATTTTTAGTCTACATCACTAGCTCTGATCGTAGCATATTTACACTGCAGTCAGTACAGAATACATGGGGAACAAATGACATGCCAAAAGCAAGAAAGCCGTTCTTATTACACGCGAAACGCCTTGTGCATTATCGTGGCATTCAAAGACCTTTTTGTGCAAACGGGCTGTTGGAATAGACAGCAGCATGTGCATCTATATAACAACCTATCACTGCATACTACAAAGACCTTACAATGGAACAGTAAATACATGCTTTTCCAGATGGCTGCTATTATCATTTCAAGGCTGATGCAAGTAGATGCTGGTGGCCATCACTGGAGGACAAGAACTGCAGAAATATTCCTTGCAAGGCCAATTTGTTCAGGCAATCTGAAGTGTTTCATGCAAGCCTTTTCAGTTAAACAACCCAAACAGAAAGGAGTATAGAAATGTCTTCATCTCTTTCAGTGAAGCAGGGGAGGAAGGGCAGAATGGAAACACACAATGTGCATATACAATATGCCGCGGGTGTATAGAGAGTTTTTAGAAATTTAGGAGTATCGTACATCACTAAAAAAACTTTTTAAATCAAAGATTTCACTTCTTGTGTTTTTTCTTCATCAAAATGGATATGAGGTTTCACACACACATACACACACACACCTGTGTCTCTGGCTCCCTGCCAGGAGTTGTGACATGCAGACATAGACTATAGTTTTGTCCATCTGGCTGCGCTTTTGCATTCCTTAACATTTACACATGCATCTTTATTCACACTCTGTGATTGTATTCAACGCCTGGCTGCGTTTGAGCTCATACCTCGAATCTTGAAGAGCGCGCGTAAACAGAGACGTCTATATGTTGGGAAGAATCTTTAAAAAGTGTATGATTTTATGTTTTTTTTTTAAAAAAATACGCAATTTTGACCACTTTCCGGTGTTCAGTTCACGGAAACAATAGCCGTTACCTTTTGGACCGTTCGCGGCCAGTCATTTAGAGAAAGGGGGGAATGATTTTCTATATGAATTAATTACAAATGCTTGGAAATGTCAAGTATAGATAAAGCTTAATACCCTGTCTCCTCCCTTCTGCAACAGAGAAGCTTTTAAATGGCTCTCTGCCAGCCCCTATCTGCCAAACGACACCAAGGTTACTGGGAGAAGCTGAAATATTCATAATATATGCAAAACCACCTCTGTCCATGGACAGTGTTCATTGGAATTCAAGAGCGAGCTTCAAACCTTTGACAACTGCTTAAGTAATTAGTTGCTGGGAGAGCGACACCCCCCCTCCTCCACTCCCTCCCTCCGCATAGCTGCTGAAACTGGCAAGTAAATATTAGAGCATTTTATCTTTTCAGTTTGATAGCATAATTGAATGTGTTAAGGAAAGGTTGTTAGATTTCGTGTAATCTGAATTCATCTAAAGATTGTTTGATATGAAATAGTTTCGATTCAGTAAATTGTATGACGAAAGGGATGTTTTGCTCAGCGGATTTGAACTACAAAGCCTGCATCGCTTTTTTCCTTCTTTTAAAGTATTTTGAGCAATCGCACCCGATTGCACCAAAGGCCTATTCTGTATTTTCAGTTTGAATGTGTGAAGGCTGCATATAAAACAGTACAATTAATTTGCTGAAATCAGCACGCAACTTTGATCCAGCCCGGTCGCGTGTCATTTGTACGCCACGCAAATGTCAGTTAAGTTCAGGCAAGAAAACCACTTAGTTAAGGTAAGGAAAAACGTCATGGTTGGGCTTAAAATAAGTACATAAACGAAGTAAAACGTACGGAAACAAGTACGGAAAACACGTCACAAATGTCAATAAAAAACATGTGACAAACGTCACTAACGTAACTTACAAAACAATACACTCCTAGTTACAAGTCCAGTGTTTGTTGGACTGTCTTAGACCATAGGACAACATGTATGAATTTTGAAAATGGGCATAGTTCCACTTTAATACATACTGCTTTGGACAAAGCCAGGCTAACTGTTTTGGGGACTGACTGCCCATTATTCTGAAATCCAGGGTTGGCTTAAGGCATAGGCCATATAGGCACTGCCTAGGTCGCCTCCTTTTGGGGGGCGCTGGTCACCCTTTAAAAAGGAAAATAATAAATAGAAAATTAAAGAAAATACTTTTTCTTTTTTAATATGCCGGTAGGTGCCCTTCCTCATTTTCTGCATTGAGGTAACAAATTTGTTGATGCCTAAATTTACAATGTAAATTGTAAATAAACTGTAACTTTTTTTCGTCAACAGTATCAGGGATCAATTATTTATTTATATTATAAGAAATAAAGTTATTCATGAAAATAGAAATCATAACTTTTGTCTTAAAACCATTGTAATGTCTAATGTGTGTTGCGGTTTACAGGGTTAGGGTTTTAGAAGCAAAGGGACGAAACTCTGGTGTTTGTTGACAACAGCCAGGAAAACGTCATGTTTGGGTTTAAAATAAGTAAGTAAACTAGGTAAAACACATACGGAAACAACAACGGAAAAAACGTCACAAACGTCAACAAAAAAACGTGACAATCGTAACTTAAAAAACAAAACATCTGTCAACAAACGGTCTCAATCATCGGGCTCCTGGTTAAAAGTCCAGTGTTTGTTGGACCTATCCACCTCCCCAACAAACATAGGACATTCAACCAGGAGACCCGTTTTTTGAGACCGTTTATTGACTGGTGTTTTGTTTTGTTTTTTAACAACTGCAGACATTTGAGTGGCGACGTACAAATGACGTGAAAATGCTAAAATGCGTACTCATGACACGCGGAATGTCTGTTTAATGTCTTCCCGTGAGACCAGGCTGATTTACTCGGATGCATTTACACTGCAGTCAGTAGAGACTACATGGTGTACAAATAACAAATGCAAAAAAAGGTGTTCTTATCGCACATCATCCTGGCAGTCATACACCTTTTCATGGGAACGGGCTGTTTAATCAAAAATCTTAAAGTCTGTATAACACAAAAGTCTCGCGACATGCTCATAAGTTATGTAACACTCAGTTTGCCTGATGCTGTATTTGACTTACAGATTGTGGCCAATGTATTATTAATAGCAGACAACAAAGAACAGCATGTTTTGTGTCGAAACAATAGGAGAATTCAGTGTTGGACACGGGCCTGTTTCTTCACTCTCCCCCTCTGCTACTGCTAGTCACTGGTCAGTCCGTCAAGGCTGGGAGCCGCAGCACAATGAGAATCATGCCCGAATTGGAGCGCAGCCAAAGCCCATTCAAAGCAACTCCTCGTGCCTAACGCATTACCCCGGCCTATTAATCTGAAGAGACCGTGTTTTTGTGTTTACTAAGCATGATTCGCTTCTAATTAAAGTGAAATAATTATACTTCAAAGGAGCGGGGAGGCAGGATAACTGTTCAAAGACGAGAGCACCTCTTGTCACGCGGAGAATTGCTTAACAAATGCGGGACGGCAAAAAATTAATCAAATGGATTGCAGAGATATTAAAATCTTTTTTTTTATTACACAAGTTGAAGTGTGAAGTAAATCACAGTCAATTTCACATACATATTAATAACCATTTCGGAACATATATAACGAAATGATTTCATAGGCCTACCATTCATAATTTACAATCTTATAAATGATTAGAAACGTATTCAATTCAGCCCCTCTTATGATTAATAATTTATACACTGAATTGGATGTATTTATATAAGACAGAAATACTGGAAAATAAAGCTTATTTAGTCAGTGGCATCTTAAACTCACGAATCAAAACATTGTGAAATACGAGCTGACTAAGTGAGTGTAATATGAACATGTAAGCCTGACTCCAAGGCTTGGTTCAGCAGCCATGGCTGGTGTGAACAATTGGACCACCCCTTTTTACGAGCACAAGTGTCCTTGTCCTTGGTAAGGCGAAGGTCGATGTGTTCCCCCCTCTCTCTCCCGCTGTGGCGCTTCCACCGGCCATTCATTTGGGCCTGTGATGGCTCTAATAACATCTCCATCACATTAAAACCGAACCAGGCTGAGGAGATGTTAATACTCCCCTGCACTCGCTGCGGGGAAATTGGTCATGTATTACAACAAGTGCTTTTTAAGGGCCTCTGTGGCCAAGTCTATGGACACGGCAGATATTCATGGCTGCCTGCATGTGAAGCTCTTAACACGGTGGATTTTCAAGTTGTGACAGTTCAAGGGAAGCGGCGCTGTTAACATATTCAGAATGGTCCTGTAGCAAGGCCGTTCCTCCAATTCCTCTTTGCATCTCCACTGCTCGGCTGACAAGGTTGCCTGTTATTTTTTTTATTTTTTTTTTAAAGATGGAGATTAGAGAGGAATGCTGCAAACACTCAACTCAAAAGCAGGGCCCGCTAAAAGGATAATATTGAGTTCAAAAACTCCATGTGAATAGATGGGAGTGTAACAGATAAATGAAGTGACAGTAAATAATATTTGTAATTTTTCATTTCTTATGGTATGTGTTCTATTTCAATATGTATTAATTTCACCAAAATCCCTCACTTGTAGTGCTGTTCCTAAGTTTATCCTTGGTATTGGGAGTACTTTGTTTGTGCTACAGCACCTCTAGTGGTTGTTAGCAGACGTACTGCGTCTCTTCCGAGATTACTGTGAGAGGTATGTATCTAAAGTGGCGCGATGTAAAGTGTGAATTCTAATGTTTTAATGTCGATTTAATTGCACAGAGCAGTTTATTCTTTCGTAGTGTCATTATGACAGACGAACTGGGTAATTTTCTGTTGTGCATTTTACTTGTAAAGTCAGTTTTTGAGAGGCTAAGCTAACTAGCTAAACATGTGTGTGTGCTGGTGTCGCTGTTTTATCTTCCCGTGGGATACACATTTAAGCTCGTCCTTTTCTCGTGGTAGGTGTGTTTCTATGAGGATAAAAACCATATGACAGCATTATGCTCTCTCTGGGCGAAAAACAGGAATAAACCTGAGTTCAACAAGACATGCCAGTGTAGAGCGTCTGATTGTGCACCAGAACACAACGCAGTGTGGTCGGGACCTGCAGACCGGTACGGCTACAGGAGCATATATGGATGGATGGATGGATGGCTCTCTCTAATGGACACTTTATACTGATACCATATGAAATTATTTTTATTAATAATTAAATTGCTCTTTTGAGTTTTTGCAGGAAACATTATTCCTTTATTCTTTACTTTTCTGAATGTATTAAGACTATCCCTTAAGGAGATGAGAGTACTGAAGTCCCAGTACAAGGAGGCAGGAGAAGAGGAACGCATTGGCTTGGTCCAGCTGATGTGCATCCTACAGAAGAAGATCAGGGTCCTCCGTCGGGCCGAGTGGCATACAGACACACAGCGGCCAGGAAAGAGAGTAGGAGTTGGGAGAGTGCAACATCCTAATAGACCCCCCTGAACCGGAAGTGCAGTTTGACCTGTCGGGAGCTGCAGCTGAAGGAAGTCAGAGAGGTCGTCCTAGCTATCTGGACACAAGTTGGGGTCCGATAAGCCCCAGCTTGGTCACCTGGAGGAGGGTGTATGATGTCGAAAGATCCGAAACACCCGACGATTCCAGGAACATCACTGATGATGTGTCCAGAGGCATCAGCAGATGTACGTTTACAGCCACCTTTTAAAAAGAAAAAAAAAGTTTAAAGGCTTTTACACTCCGGGGGAATGTAATACTCGGTCAATTGTTGTATAGCCTAAACTACTGTAAGCTATTATTATAATTTCCTTTTAGCGAAATACTCAGTGAATTTGCCTCTGGTAAACATCTATGCAGTGTATATGTTTAGGGCTTTTATTGTGAAAGCTAAGAACGTAAGGAGTGGATCTGATATGCGCTGCGTTTGTCAAAGTTGAAAGGGTCAAAATGCGAAAGCTCCAAAAAATCAACCTTGCATAAAAAGGACGAATAAATGTCTCAAAAATGCGAAATACTTGCCTGCAAATATTCTATGTCTAGGGCTTTTATTGTGAAAGATAAGAACAGAACCAGTGAATCTGGTATGCGCTGCCTTAGTCAAGATTGAAAGGTCTTGGTTTTGTGTTATACACTACAGTGTGCGTCTTAAATATGTCTGTTCCGCACAAAGTGATTGGTTACTGCCTTTATTCGCGGTGCGAAAGCTGCGAAAAATCAACGTTATGGAAAAAAAGTTGTCACCAGGGGCGCAACAAATGAACGTCACGAAAATGCTAAATGACTCGCCTGCAAATATTATATGTCTAGTGCTTTTATTGTGAAAAGCAAGCATGGAAGAAGCGGATCTGGTCTGCGCTGCCTTTGTCAGGGTTGAAAGGAGTAATAAAGTTTGCCGACTTGGTTCGGACTACAGAGCCTCTGTGTTGTTTTTTCATAAATATAGACGCAATTCAACACGTTCTGTTCAACAGGATTAGTTGACGCCTTTATTTGCAGTGCGAAAGCTCAGAAAAACGCACCCAGTGTGTAAAGTCTGTTTATGGTCTTGTGAAAAAAACAAAAAAAACAATGAGCCACAATATTGCATTTTTTAAAAGAAACATACAAAAAACAAACATTCCTGCAAAAAATGTGGATGTGTCCAGAGCTTAATATCCGAATAATGTATTTGTTTGCGTGCCTAATAGAAAGATAAAGACAGATAGAGACTGTGGTCCTCGGCTTAGCTGTCACCTCCGGTCACCATGGTGAAGGAGGGATTGATGGCACCCATTGGCTAGTGAAGATGTATACATCATGTTGGTCCAGGGCTGCTGCATCCAGATGGACCCGGGCCATCCATTGTCTGTCAGGGACACAGCTGTCTGAGAAGTGCCGTCCTCCCCTCTCCTCCTTTCTTACGCCGCTAACGAGTGTTGCACCCGCCACATAGGATGATGTCGTCTATAGGGGAGGGAGGGGTTTTTCTGTCAGCGCACAAGGTTTTCAAGATGAAGATGTGCACACATGGTTGTCTGACATCGCGTCAGAGCGGCAAAGCTCACGCTGATTTCCTTTTTTTTTTTTTCTGAAAAGAAGGAAAAATTATTTTCAATGTGATATTTTGAAGTGTTGGGACTTGACAAATCTAAAGGGAGTATTGTGAAAAGGTGAAGGACACGGTAAAAGAAATGGTTATCACCGCTGTTTATTTCCAAAGTCAGTGAAACTGGTGAAGCGCTGGAATATTTACCTTTTGTCTTACAAGGACAAGGTGAAGCTGAAGTATCAATTTTTTGATAAAATAGGTTTCTTCACACAATGGTTCAAAAAGTTGCATTTTTCTTCTGACATCCTTACGCCACATGAGTGAAAATACCAGTAGAAGTATTGATTTAAAGTTGTTATGTGCCTCACAGTTGAAGCATTTGTGCTGTTTACAGGATGTCCTTTTCTTTAAAAAGGACTTTACGGTATTTTTTTAACCTTCCAACATTCTCATAATTATGTCCATTCAGACAATAGATCATAATAACTGCGCTCGTATATCTAGGCCTCTGAAAGCTTTCCAAATAAACTGAATTTCTATTATCGATATCTTGTTGGATCATTTTTAAAAATGTACTCTTGCTAGTTTCTCAAGATCACCAACTCGTATCTTTAAAAGGAGCTACGCTACTTTTCCTGAAATTGGTCCAACTGTGCATTTTGCGATAAAAGCAACACAATTTGGCACAGATGTAGGTGTATGTGTTATGAAAAGATAAAGATATGGGGACGCTGCTAATTTGGGCCCCGGGGCCATGGCAGCCATTTTTCAAAATGGCCACCAAATAGGCACTATAGCCATGGATGTATTAAGAGAAATGGATACAGCGTTGGAGGCGGGGCCCCGTTCATTCCTATGAAAATTGCTCGGTGGCACATGCCAAAATGGCTCGACTTCCGAGTGCGGAGGAAGGGAAATAACTCTGGATTTGGCTATTAGTGCATTTTACACCTTTTTAGGACCTCATGATTTAAATAAGGGCTATTGGAGTGTTCGTATAAATAATTATCCACTGAGTTACAGACGTCTCTTTGCAAATCTATGGGAAAAAGTCTTTTTGGGTCCAATGGCAGCACGTGACGGACACGGAAGTTGTAGTAAAGCCGTTTGGCCACTATGAAAATTGGCATCAACGACCGGCGCTCTTCCTGGGGGCTTGGCTGTAGCCCCTTTAACTAAACCGGAAGCAGGTGTGACAAGTGCACACACTTATCCACAGGCACACGTGCACTCGCACACACACACACATTCCAGCCAGCCAGCCAGCAAGTTCATCTCTTCCCCCCCGTGGTGTGAGGTGGGACCAGAGAAGCATGGAGTTATTCACTGTCTGCCTACTTGCTTCTAATAGTCTGGCACAGCGTGACTGACGCTGCCCCTCTCAGCCGTGATTGAGTGTATTGATCCTGAGCCGCTGCCGCCGGCGTGCTCCCTGGACACCAGGCGGGAGGAGACCAACAATCAGATCCTTCACTGGGGGAAAAAGCCCTCCTCATCTGCCTTAATCATCCGATCGATGATTAGCGCGCCGGCCCACTCATGTCTTTCTCCCACTGACAAAGACATCTCCTCAGTCTCTGCTTGCTTGTTTTTCATCCTCACTTCCTGCTCTTTATTTCTGATCTTACTCTTGTCTTTTTCTACGTTTGAGTGCTGCATTGGATACATGGTGAGAGTGTGCATGAAGCCCAAACAGAAATACTCTTCTAGGCCTTCTGCTGACCATGTATTTTTTTGAGTGAAAGTGAGGAAGACGGGGAAAGAACTTGATTAGAAGGGGAATAGGAGAGACGGACAGAGAAATGGAGGCAAAGAGAGGGGATGTAATGGAATCTGACAATAGGAACTGTTGAATCACCAGCTGCTTTTTGGGGTTGGGATGATTCCAACCGTCTCCCCTCGCCCCCGTAACCCCTCCCTGCTGGCGTCGGCAGCCAATGGCGCACCTCTCCCTCCTTCGTTCGCCGTTGATTGGGCGGCAAATTGCTCCCATCACCTGGCATTAGTCCAAGTCTCACCAGTCAAAGCTTTTAATCTGATCATTATCCCCGTGCTAAGCGGCAGCACCACAGCTTCTGTTTGCCGGAGCAAGATATTGTGGCCGATAGAATTTCAGTTCCGTTGCTTGTCGAACCGTTTAAACGTGTGGATTATCAGAACTGGAACAGGATCATGTGACCACTGTCTGTGCGCAGCTTCTCTCACACAGTCTCTTCCTTTTGTTCTCCTCTTCTTTAAATCAAGTTCCACTCCCAAGGTTACAAATAGATTTTTAAATCCATACACCCTCATAGAACACAGTGGAAGCAAATAGCGGTTGCCATTCAGTACAATCTTCCGACCACTTCAGCATCCCTCCTGACAACATGTCCTTCAGTGCGGCGACCTCCTACTCCACATTATAAGAGTTTATTTTTGCCTTTTAACTTGCACAAACGGAACAATCCCGCAATGAAGCATCTGCTGAAAGACTGTAGCGACTGCTCAAACCTACCTGAGGGTTAGGGTACCATTTGTCCCGGAAGCCACGGACAGAAGCAGCAAGAGAAGACAGAAAGAGAAAGAGTAACAATGCTGAAGTGGAGGCTCTTTCTTTGAGCCGTCCACTTCACGTCCTTAAGCAGCCTACTCATCGATTTCAGAAAACTTTTCAAGGCTGCTGCTCTCTGCCCACCAGCAACAAGAAGATTAGTGCGAAAGAAGAAAAGTTGTTTGAACGAGCACATGATCTTTTTGGTTTTGTGTGTGAATGCATGACAAACACCTATATAATACATAGTGTCCACTAATGAGCCCTTCCAACGCATGTTGAGTACAACAGAGTCTAGCACATGATTACGGCAGCCCAGGAAAATACCGGCCAAGTGCTCATTTTCAATTACCTCCTATTAGGAATTCCAGCATCTCCTGCCCCTCGCCGAGAACCCACTCCTGCTGCCCACCCACTAACCTACACACACTCAATCCGGCACCCGAATGGGCCGAGAGCCCGCAAAACATGCCAACCGGCGAAACAATGCGTGATGTAAGTTTTTGAGTGCGTCGAGAGGCACTTCACGCCGAGATGGAAGGGTGGGTCGGGGGAGGGGAAGACGCGGACTGTTTTTAGAAGACCCACTTCTTCCTGATGAAGCAAATTCACGAAAAATGGCTCTTGTGGATACACAGAGGATAACCAACACTAGAGATGGGTAGTTATTGTTCAAGTAGCATTCTCTAACGTGCAAACAGCCCCTTGAATCTGTGTGGAGGGCTTCTCTTTAGTATAAACACTGGAGTGTTCCCTCAAAGTAAATGAAATTAGCGGCAGCATTAGACAATAGAGGTGTTATAGAGTGTTAGAAGTTAAAGTGGAAGTGAATCAGTCAGCCAAGTTAAGCTGGTTTGTGACATCACAAGAATGGTTGGCTCGGCTGAGTTACAGATAGAACGTTAGAGACCGTGAAAGACGGAGACGGAGGAGACACAGGACAGAGGAAAACAAAAGGGGGGGACACTATTGTATAGTTCCTGGGTGTAAAGAAAGAAAAGAAAGCCCTACTTTATTCTGTAGCCCACGTTATAGTGTTTGTTTACATAATTTGCCGGTAGCTTCTGCTAGCTAGCTAGCTACCGGCTCAACATTAGCATACCAAAACTAATGTTTTTTTCATATGGGTTCATGTTTACCGTGTTCACGATGTGAGTCCACATAAACGCCCCCCTCTTGTGGTATTCACAACCTCGTAAGTGGAAAGTTTCTGAAAGCTCAGAGTTTACGATTTGTGACGTGTTTGTTGACGTTGACGTTAGAAATGGCGGAGGCCTTGGAAGTACATTTTTTGATACATAATGTTACTCACTTGCTAGTTTGCTAAATTGCCTCCACAGTAACGTTAAAATTGCCGTTGTTCTCACGACTTAACCACTTGAACGCCGAGCATATTATGAACCCGATTTGTCATTTCATTTGAAGGAACCATACAGTATAGTTAGTTAGTTAGTTAAAGGAGAACACAGGTAACATCAGACCAATAATGTCTCTAGTGTTTGCTTTGGTGATGAACCTAGCTAGTAGAAGCTACCGGCAAGTTACATAGACAAACGTTCCCTTCAAAATAAAGGGTCATCTCTTTTGTTTTCTTCTGTCCTGTGTCTCCTCAGTCTCCGTCTTTCACGGTCTCTACCGTTGCATCTGTGTGACTCGCCGAGCCAACCATTCTCGTGACGTCACAGGCCAGAGTACTGCAACATGACGGCGCTCTTGCCACGACCTCTGTCGTTTAAATGCTTAACATTTGTCATGTTTGTTATATAATTGTTCATTAAAGTGGAATCCATTTAGTAAACCAGCTTAACTTGGTCGATTGATTCACTTCCTACTTGAATGCAGGGAGCATAAACAAAGAACTTTTTTATGATAATTGAACAAGTTTATAGTTTGTTGGCGGTGGCTCAAACCCCAAACAAAGAAGAAGAGGCAGAGCAGGCGATGGACACAAATGGATCCCCCCCCTGTAAAGTGACTAATGCGTGACATCAGTCTTCACTAATGCCCGACTGACTGTCAGTCTATTCGGCGTGACACAAGACAACCACCCTGTTGTTTCACTTCCCAATTCCAGAGGAGTTGATGGAGGGCGTTGATTGTTGTGTCGCTCCCATGACAAACAGGAGGCAGGGGAACCAATTAGTTCCGACGGCTTTTAACATTCCCCTCAAACCGAGAGGAGACGCAGAGGTTTGCGCTAAGGTTTGCTCGAGTCTGGCTTAATTATAAAGAGGGGATGTTTTCCCAAGGCCAGCGCATGCAGACATATTACTAATTCATTCTCCTAGCTTGAATACATTGAGTTATGCATGCAGAGTGCTTTGGACACACACATAGCCACATTTGTTTGTATTGATGACCATGCATTTTGTGTATGCAACATTCAGGACAAGACTGGCATCTGATAGTTGCACACAAAACATATTTATTGTAAAAATAGTTTTATTATGACGACCTTATGAAACCCTTCAATTGCTTTCTTTCTCTTCATAAACCTCCTGGGTCATGAATGGCTGAGGTCTATATCAGCATATTGTGTGCAGAAGGCAGGAAGCCTCGGATCACCTCACCTGTCACAGGGTCAATGACAACTCTATTAATTTAGCTGATCTATTTCAATTTATTCCAAAGATATTGAGAGTAACCTAACCAGCCGTGCTATTATTTACAGGTCTGTACGTGCTGTTACCATGAACCCTGTTATTTAGTCATTTATGTATTCATTTGTGGCTTTTGAAGAAGCCACTTTCTTTCAACTAGCTTCTACCTCTGTTTTGTTTTGATTTCCTACGTTTCCCAGAATGCCTTTCCAAAGACCCCACGGAACATGGCTGAACTACAGTGGTGCAGAATGAGTCCTAAAACCTTGAAATGAGATAGCATTTTAGTTTTTTTAAATGGGTTTTTAGTTAGATGCCTGAAATAAGGTCTGTGGTTAACACGAGCTTAAGAGATTTTTCAGGTTTTGTTCTGGGACATGCTGTCTTAATCTTTGCTAAGGTGCTGGAAGAATTCCAAAAGATGATAGAAAAGAAAACCGCACACTTATATCTACGCAGTGTTTCACTTTATTCTAAGCTTTCGGTCTGTCAGACAGACCTTCATCAGAGCATGCGTGATTCAACAATGGACATGCTGGTAGAACTAACCACTCCCATTCTAATCATTGGCAGTATGCGGTACACCTGTGCACACTCTGGTGGTAGAAGCTCCACCTCTTGGGAATTGTAGTTTTAGTACTACTTAACTGAAAGGCATGCAAATAGATGCCATATTTGTTTTATAATACAAAATACAAAAAGGGGTGTGTTACATTCGTCAGTAAATATCACGCTCGGAAATTTTAAGACTTTTATATGTCTTAAAAAAGGCAGTTGCTAAGAAGTGGCTAAATGAGACTACAAAACATCATCATTGTTAGGTTTTGGTTTTGTTTGGACCCCAAAGCAGAGACAGGGTGTCACGAGAAACACTAGAAAAATAGCAAGATGCAAAAACACTAGAGAAGGCAAACCACAACCGAATGAGACGGAATCATCTGGCAGAATAGTGGAGTGAAGACCAGGCTTATATGGAGAGGTTGATCATCTGATGACAACCTGGTGTGCCTCGTTGCTGCCCTGGGAGGAGCCAGCCACGCCCCCTGCCACACACATGCAAACAAAACCAAAACTAACAGAATCATAACAATCGTGCCAACACATCTGCCTTCACAGCCTCGTTGTGCATACTCTCGCTCATACAACCGTGGTTGTTTGTTTTATTTCAGCTTTTTACTTCTGCCGATTTCATTTACACTTCAAAAAAAGTGGTGTTCATTTGCTTGTTCAGTTGTGGAGGTTATCTTGCTGAACAAAACGTGTAAATATCATAAACGTTTGTCGCCACAGAGCTTATTTTCAGCTTTAATCCAAAACCCAATGGAACGATCCCGTTGGGTTTTTGACGGGTGAACCAGAGCGATGCTAACTTCTGGGTTGGCCTACAAAAATATCCCTGTAGCCCTCTATTTCCATCAAAACTAGAACTAGATAAAAACCAGGTGCTAAATTGAACACTGGTTTTAGTCTATGTAGATGGGGACGTGGAATTTTATGTGACTGTTGAATATTGTCGCCATAATGGAGCTTTCGAGAATCCACTTGCTCTTTGATTCGGAGTGAATAATGGCTAAAAAAAATACCTTTCTTTCAAACTCCGCTGCTGAAAAACATACCGTGATATAACCCCGTCCGTGTTTGGCACCTTTTCCACGTCTATAAAAAAATAAAGACATACCATCAACAAAAAAAGGGCCCAGAAATATGGAGTGCAGCACCATTAGCTGTCTTTCTTGCAGTGTTTCTTTTTCTCTCTCTTCTGACTTGCTGGACTTCACTGTGTAAATGGTTCACCACATATGGCAGCTGCAAGCTTTCGGGCCAACTTGTTGAACTTGATGGATAGTGAAAAGGCCTTCGGGCTGCGTGTGTTGGCCCTCCCTACCCCATGCTTTCTTGCTTTCTTTTCCGTCTTTGTTTCTTCCTCTCTGTGCCTATTGATTATCAGAACTTCCTCTCGACACTCGGATACATTACCTCGTCTCCTCAGCGTGTCTTCGCCTGCTCCGACTGTTGGAGGTTCTCCAGCGCTCTCCGAACAGGTCTGATCCTTAACAAAGGTGAGGGGCTGCAGCTCGTAGTGTTCCAGCACAGCAGAGGTGAACGGAGAGAGAGGTCTGTGTTCCTGGCACACGATTCCTTCAGCACGCTGTCACGTCTCTTCAACTCTCCCCCTCTCTGATGTTACCTGACAGGTGAGGGGTGTGTGTAGGTGTGTGTTGTTTCATGCATTCTGCAGTTGGGAAGGGGGGGATGGCGAGAAGGTGAGGGAGGACAAACAACAGGATAGGGTCGAATCGGAGGGGGCGCCAAGGAAAGGATGCTAGAAAAGAGGTGGGAGGTAAAGTAAGTGGGAGACGAGGGGTGTATATGTGCATCTATCTGTAAGTATGTGGGCATTTGTGTGTCTATCGATTTATGTATTTGTGTGTGTGCCATGGACAGGGAGGGTGTGTGATGGCAGTGCCCTCAGGCTCCTCCAGGCGTAAGAATCAGTGAGCAGGTGGAGCGCACCGGCATCGCTGTCTTCTGACGAGTCCCCGCCGTCTCCTGTTTTGTCAGGACCCCTGGAGCGAAGACCGGGGAGTGTGTCTATGTGTGTGTGTGTGTGTGTTGACCGTTCGGGATGCACTGTGATCATTAGGATTCACAATGGCTTTGACAGCGGGGCTCTGGAGCAGTGGACGCAGCATATGCCCAGGGAGATAACTGGTTGGCTGACTGGTTATCTTACCGGCTGGTACGCCGACCGCGTCCACTCCGCTAATAAATCCAGATCCTTTAATTCAAACAGACTCGGCTCTTCTATACAAGGCCCCGGCTCGTCTGTATTGCATCAGCCAGGACCGCGAGTCTGAATTATTTGTTTGCTTGCAAAGTTGTGATTAATTTTGCAGCAGCCATTGCAAGTGAATTCAAAGCGTCAGAGAGAGAGAACATGTTTATACTGTGATGGACTGACGCTACAAAATGTTAATAACTACGGAGATAAATAACAATTTGTTCCTACATGCGAGCTGTTTCGACCGAGGAATGTATGTGTGTGTGTGCGACTATCCTAAGTGTGCAAGTGGCTCAGGTGGTAAAGAAAGGACGTCCTAATAATAGTCTCCACACTGGTCCACAGGCTGTAGCCGTATCGATTCTGCCTCTCCATCTTCTGCGTTGCCCGGCATCGTTATAGACCAGATACCGAGGGTTTAGCTTGGAATCTTGTGCGGCGCACAGCAGCGATTTCTCCGACCTGAGCTGGATAAAGCCGAACGCCCTGGGGGGAGGCAGCAGTGGTTTTTAATTGTTTGTAGTGTTAGTTGGCCACGCTGGAGGCGAGCTCTCAGGGGACGGGCCTCCAGCCCGGGTCTTGACCTCGCTACTTGCACACAAACACCGATGACAAAACCAACGCACTGATGCACACAGGTGAGCAACAGTGCCTGGATACACACACATGCACATACATACATGGGAGGTTACTGGTTTATAATAAGAAACCAATTAACATTTGTACTAATGCTGAAAATTCCCCTCTAAGAAGTCACATTTTAACCATTTATCTTCATAACACTTTGTTTAGGGTCTTTCTAACACTGTTAACTTAACGTCATTCACCCTTATTTTTCAAATGCGTTTTTTAAATCCGTCATCTGATAAAAATTGTTACACTCAGAAACTTTGAACACTGAGTTATATGCACTTTATTATTCTATTTGTTGTGAAAATTCACAATACAAAACAAAACTGAAGTAATTACGTGGGTGCAATGGATAGCGCTAGTCCCAATGAGGCTAATGACGTTAGCAAGAAGCTATTTTTTAACTGCCTAGAGCACAATCACTACCGTCTGATCTTTGCGTTCATCCCCGATTACTAAGGATGCACCAAACCGACTTTTTCAGTCCCATTACGCCCAGGTATCGCTATCAATACCCGGGCTTTGGGAAATCGGCCGATACCGAGTACCGATCCGATACCAGTGTTTTATTTATAAACTGTATGCCTCACTGTGTTGAAGAGACTGGGATCATTCTTTTATGTGCAAAGCAACATCAGGCTTGACTTAAAAAATACTTTCTTAACTTAAATGTAACAAGTAAATAGATGGATATAAATTTTGTGAATTGTTATTGTTATAATAGTAAATCATACACCAACAATTTGGCAAAAAAAAATAATTATAATTCAGGTGTTAAACTTTTTAATGCAGCAACAAATTGATCAAGGAATTAAAATTTCAGTATATAATGTATATGGTGTATAAACACAGAATTGAATTGAAATCGGCCCCGGTAGCCAATCCGGTATCGGTGCATCCCTACCGATTACAAGCTGTTCTGCAACCACCTGCCACAATCTATCTTTAAATTCTGCATTATTTCTTTATCGTAAAACGTCTTTGTGTTGTCAAACAATCCTCTTGCCTTTTGACGGATGCGGAAAAAAAGCAGAAAAATCAAACCTGTTCCGAAAAGTTTAATGACAGCCGTTTCGGAGTCGGTGTGTAAACGTTACTGACGTAAAGTCGTATTTATTTGTAAATGTGTCAATTTTGGACAAAAAATACGAACTTGGTGTGTAAAGTCCTTTATAGTTGTGGTGCATAACTTTCTATTCAATATGCAACAAAACTGTGTTAAAAAGTGATTTTCTTTTTATTTCACTGGGGATAAATTAACAGGACTAAACACATTAATAATTTAATAACTCCACTATAACTATGCAAATATTTTTTTTTTACTTTTGGAAACGTATGGGGTAAGATGCATAATAAATGTGCTTTGATTTTTTTTTTTGCTTAAGTGCCTCGTAATCATTGGCAAGACTATAATCATTCGTAACAGTGAGAACCCAAATGGACTTCTCATAAAGAAAATCTAAAATCTTCTCTGCACTTCACATTTTTTTTCCCTCCTCATCTGCAGAAGTGGTTGTTTTATCCTTTGATCCGCAGTACATTAAAGTAATACTGTGGGTTTGAAAAACCATTAGATGGCCTTTTGCAGGGCAGCAGGTCTCCTTTAAAAGCACAATGAACCTCTATACAGATCAGGTTAGAAACTTAGTTAAAGGCACAATAACACATCGTCTCAAATTAGTCTTAAATGGTGTTAGCCCTCAAATAAGACCATTGACTTCTGACCTGCGCCGCTGCGGTCCAATTACACCTACGGCTTTTTTCCAGTTTTCAGCTGTTTGGAGCGAGACGAGCGAGTTCCTCGGATTCAGTCGACAGTTAAAATATTCACATGCTGTGTCTTTTGTCTTTCCGCCCGCCTGTCTTACTGTCCGTCATGCTCTCTGTCCGTCTGTCTGTCTGTCAGGGTGGCAGGTCTTGTTGAATAGAGAGTGGGTCATCTCCCTGACAGAGCTCAACTGGTAGTTATGGCAGCCTCGCCACGGCTGGCTGGCTCCACACAGTCACCGGGAGACGGGGGATCATCAAGTCTGTCCTCCTGCTCCGCCACACACACACACATACACTTCTGTGTCGCACACCATCACGCGCTCGCTCTCAGAGACGCACAACATGCACCTATAATAATAATGGCTGGATACAGTTGTAGGATCATTATGACAGACAGGGACATATTTGTCCATTTCCTAACCTTATTTGAAGCTTACAAATTGTCATGTTTCTGTACTGTCAGTAACAATTTAGAGTTTAACTAAAACTGAATAACATTTTTGCTTATATATATATATATATATCATGCAATTAAAAAGAAATTAAAATAGCTTTTTAATTGCATGATTGTCCGTAGTTAATCATAAATCAAACGCACATTTTTTTGTTCAAAATGTACCTTAAAGGGAGATTTGTTAAGTATTTAATACTCTTATTAACATGGGAGTGGGCCCCTTTGAAAATGGCCATGCCAGTTTTTCTTTGCCAAAATTTAGCGTAATTTTGGAACGTTATTTAACCTCCATCGCGACAAGTTAGCATGATATTGGTGTCAATGGATTCCTTAGGTTTTTTGTAGTTTCATATGATACCAGTATCTTCACTCTAGCTTTAAAACTGAGCCCGCTACAGCCTCTGAAAGATTGATTGCGTTAATGCATTGGGTACGCCGCGAGTTTGGAGAAACAGGAGTACCAACACTGGAGCAAAGCAATGTCTGCTGTGGACGGGGGGAGCAGCGAAATGTGTTTAAGCCACCTAAAAAAAAATCAATATCAGTTTTAAGTGTTAACACTTAAAACATACACTTAAACTGATATTGATTCTTTTAGGTTGCTAAATACGTTTTGCTGCTGGCCCCGTCCCCAGCAGTACATTGCTTTGCTCCGGTGTCGGTACTCCTGTGTTTTGCTCCAAACTGGGGGCGTGCTGACCGTCATCTACTCTAGGTAATACACCGACTATGGATAAGTACCTCATACAACCCCACATCAAAAAATCCAAACTATCCCTTTAATTAACGTTTGTAGGCTAAACAGTATGTTATCCAGTTAGCAGCGCACCACTGGAGCTGACAGCGCGCCGTCGCCTGGCTGACAAGCAAATGCTGCCATGGGAAAAAGCCTCCCCCAGTGGCTTGAAACTTATAGACACAGTCTCCACACATTTGTCCACAAACAAAAATATGCAAAATAGCTGCAGTATTATTATAATTTACATTTCCTTACATATAAAGAGAATTCAAATTTCAGGTCGACTTACATATATTTTCACTGCTTGGAACACGGCGAGTTATCAGTAAAAAAAAAAAGAAAAAAAGCCAGCGAACGTCCCAGTTATTCCACAAAGCCAACAGTGTTTTAATCTTCTTCGCCACTTAATGTCCCATTTAAATGTTCTGCAGCCTTCAAATATGAATCATGAATATCTGCACCCGGGGGTTGGCCAGCACAGTCTATTAGAATACATCACTACTGTACCAGGGGACCACTTTGTGCATCCCTCTAAAATGTATCATATCTCCACTGTAGAGAGGGAGACATGACTTCATGTGTCTTGTGATGTAAGTATTATTACAATTCATGAAATTCAAACACTTATGGCAGGGCCATTAATTTGAACCATAAGCCGTTGGGGAGAGATTTACAGTGGAGTTAAGGGCGATCACACCATTAAAGGACTTGGGAGAGAGACTGCGAGAGATAACTGGTTAGAGCTAGAGCTCGCCAATAGCAACCACTGTTTGAATTTCTTCATGTATAAGTGCAGCAATTAATATTTCTGTTTCACGCTCTCGGGTCAAATGCGCAAACATTTCCGTCAGAATTAGAGAGGGAATAGTGGAGTTCTGAAGGTTCACCAGTTAAAACATAACCCCCTGCCTTCTGCCCTGGCTCCGTCTCAGTCTACATACAAAGTGCTGAATTTTGCATGAGCGCCTGAGCGTATAGCAACTGGAACCCTATAGCGTTGTTTACTGTTACTTCCTCGAGGCGTCTCACTCCGCGCAGCCCATCCTGATAAGAGTGCGAGCAGCTGAGACCTGTCTCCCGTCGGTGCTGTGTGATGGTCTTGTTATACAGCCGAGCATGAAGAAACAACGGGCAGAGGTCAGGACATGCAGACGTACTTCTCTGGTTCAAAATGACCAATCAGGAAGTCTGCTCCCAGCCAATGTTCATTTCTCAGATAGAACTGGTACAAATTGACATGTGACTCACAGCAGAAATAGTCTGGGTAGTCCTTCATGCTGTAAGTGCAACAAAATGCATTTCCTTATTCCGAGGAAATCGATATTTGGATTTTTACTCGGATATATTATGACACAGAAACTTTTAATACACTTACTCTTACGGTAAATCTCTCTCAAACTGTATATCTATCAATTAAATATGGTGCTATAGCTAGGAGATTGTTAGCATTAAAAAATGGAGGGACAAATGGCAGCAAAGAACATATATTGCCAAAAAGTGAAAGTCAATTGTGGATTTCCCAGCAACAAAGCTACGCTTCCGCCATTTTGGACTGAAAGCGACTACCAGACGCATATAAAAACATCCACCTAAAAAGTGCCGTACAAAAGTAAAACAAAATTATTTCTATTCTATTGTCATATTCTACTGAAATGGCCTGTGTTGAACAATAAAATATTATAAATATGATGTGTTTTCAGTCCAAAATGGCGATAAAAGTTACAATTTTTATTTTTGTAAATAACTTTATTTCTTATAATAAATAATAATATAAACGATTGATCCCTGATATTGTTGACTTAAAAGTGTTAAGTCAGTTTATTTACAATTTATATTGTAAATTCAGGTAACAACACATTTGTTAACTCAATGCAGAAAATGAGGAAGGGCGCCTACCGGCATTTTAAAAAAGAAAAAGTATTTTCTTTAATTTTCTATTTATTATTTTTCTTTTAAAGGGTGACCAGCACCCCCCAAAAGGCGGTGACCTAGGCGAGCGCCTATATGGCTTATGCCTTAAGCCAGCCCTTGGTTTCAGAATAATGGGCAGTCAGTCCCCAAAACAGCTAGCTTGGCTTTGTCCAAAGATAAAAAAATATAATTTTATTTACACTTCTTTCTTACAGAATAAAGTGGAAATATGCCCATTTTCAAAATTCATACATGTTGTCCTATGGTCTAAGACAGTCCAACAAACACTGGACTTTTAACCAGGAAACCGGTGTATTGTTTTGTAAGTTACGTTAGTGACGTTTGTGACGTGTTTTCCGTACGCGTTTTACTTCGTTTAAGTACTTATTTTAAGCCTAACCATGACGTTTTTCCTTACCTTAACTAAGTGGTTTTCTTGCCTGAACCTAAGTTTGTGGTTTTCTTACCTAAACCTAAGTGCAGACGTTTTACGTGGCGTACAAATGACATATAAAAAAAGGCATAAATGCGTACTCATGAAGCGCGAAATGTCCGTGTAAGGTCGTGATATTTATACACCTTCCTGTGAGACCGGGTTGAAATTTGGGTAGTTTTCCCCTTTAAACTAACAACATATAACATCTTAATTTATGAGCTTTCGAGGTGCTGGAAGGTGTATTTTATTTTGTAGAAATCCAGGCTAGCTGGTTCCCCCCTGCTTACAGTCTTTATGCTAAACTAAGCTAACCTGCTCCTGGCTCTACCTTCATATTTAGACATGAGAGTGGTACAATTTTCTCATCTAACTATTCCCTTAAGGTTACTTGACAGCTTGTTGCAGAAATACAAATAGGTCCCGGGACTAATGATCACAAACGTAACACGTAACAGTGAAAAGGATGCACCTTTAGTTTGAACCCGGCTGCCTATAATCTTCTCC
>CAKAOI010026785.1:0-13641 GCA_916701655.1 Sebastiscus albofasciatus
ATGTGATGACAAATCGACTTGTTCTAGTAGTTAGAAAGAAAACTATAATCTTTGTGTACATTGTTTCTTTTTAATATATGTGTGGTGACACAACGTGGCAAAGAGAAGGATGACGTCAATGTGTGAATTTAAGAGACTTTTTATTTGGACCTAAATCGTTTCAACACCTCGACACGTTCTCAACCAAGTTCCCTATAATAATGTTTATGAATGTGTGTTACCATCATTATTTATACTAGCAAGATTTACTCTAGCGTGAGCACGTAGGTTTTCGTATCGTCACTCGAATTGAATGTTGGAACAACAATAAGGAACGCTGGAATAATAACACACATTGGATTATAACTTTGACTCACTCATGTGTCATCAATCAATAGGCTGTTATGGCTCACAACATATGCTTTTGTTCATAATGGCCGTGTGCGCAATAACTCTTAAGGTTGCCTCTGTACTGTAAAGACGCTGCCGGAGCCAGACCAAGGACAGAGAGAGTCTGGGTTATGTCTATAGAAGGTTAAATAGGGGTGTGTCGACATCCATTTATGGCTAATTGTGTCTGTGTGGGGGTTAGGCACATAATTTTACAGTGATTGAGATATATAACAGAACAGTGCATATGCAGCGGTTTAAAAATCTGGCAGAAACGATGCATGTTTCTGCTTTTGTGCATGTAGTTTTAGTCTTGAATCTACACATGGGTTTTATGCATTTGGCCCCCTGTGTGTGGAAACATACTTGGCAAACAGTAATATCGTACCCGTCGGACTGCATCAAATTGAAAACTGCTTGATTTCTTGTTCATGTTTTTAATTATTTCTCTCACTCTGCTCTCTTTCTCATCTTTCTTTTACTTTGCACTCGTTTTTTTTTAACTTTTTCTCCTCTTGTGTTTTTCTCTTTGGCAGGCTTCATCGCAGCAGCTGAAATTCACAACCTCTGACTCCTGTGACAGGATCAAGGATGAGTTCCAGTTCCTCCAAGCACAATACCACAGGTGCAAACAGAAACACTTGCCCATGCACACAGACACACAGACACACAAACACACAAATACAAAGCAGCTCTTTGAAATGAGGAGCATATCTCCAGGCTATACACGTATCACTTAGTGTTTTTCTTTATTGCACACATTCTTGTAACAGTAGCCACAATGTTAAACTGCAGAATTGAGCTGCAATATCGCTGCCACATCTTGGCCAGAAATGGGTTTTAATGTGAATGTATGGCCTTTTTCAACACTTAATTTCACATAATGTTGTCACATACTCTTGGAAACTAGCCCACTTTTAATTTTACAGGTCTTTCCTAGGAAGTTCCCTAGAGAGAAATCTATAGTCTGACACTAATTATAGGTCAAATAGAGACAGTGTTCAGTTGGTACACTTCCAATTAATAAATTCCTATTGGATGCTAAGCTATTGTAAGTTTTAGTCGGTGCACAGCAGATCAGATGAACATGCAAAAATATCTATTTTGTCTACAGGCAAGCGAAAAAATCAACATGTATGAGGTTTGAATGAATATTTACTTAGATTTAAATTAGGGGTGTCATGAAAATCGTATTGAATCTCCACGAATCGATATACGATTTTCAATTTTTGATTTAAACATGCCATTGTTAGACTACGAAGTCTTGATTCGTAAAGATCAGCAGATTATTTGGTTTTATACCCTGACAACTGTCATTTACACTTCCTAATTGTTGTTTAAAAAGAACTGAACTCCCTTTTTATTTAGAAAGTGTTTCAAAAATTAGACTACAACAGTCTACAATATCAGTATCTGTGTGACCCACCTCAGTACATAATTGTTACAAAAGTGCCCTGAGTATTGTCGCGACAAGGACGGCCCACATTTCCCATCATGCCTGCCTAGTCCCGAGTGCTGTACTGAGTAGTTGAAGTTGTGCTGTTTTATTTTCCAAAATGCAAATGTTACTTTTGTTAGTGTTTGTAATGTAAATAACAGCCCTAAAATAAAGCTTTACAGAAGAACGGAGCTAGAGCTTGAGGGACATAGTTGTCAATTGTGATAAAATGAAGACGTCTGTCTTCGTTTCACTATTCCTCAACTCTGCCATCACATTGCACACTGAGGCAACATCCTTTATTGACTCATACCTAAATCAATCTCGTTTACCCTCGACCATTGATCTCCCTTTGCTGCTTAAATACCGCTACAGTGCCAGAAGTCTGAGGCACTTCCAAAGTGCCTGGTTCGACCTCAACTGATCTGTTTGATAGCAGTTATAAAGAGGGGGGACGCCACGGGGTCTGCATCGCAGCGAGAGATCCTCTCTTTGTGAGAGTGGAGTCTTTGAAGCCCGCCTTCCTTCCTGAGGAGGTTGGTTTGTTCCTCTGTACCGGTTCTCCCCAGAACCTTCCAGAGGCTTGCCTCTGCTGCTTACAGAGACAGGCGAAGGCAGGTGAAAGCCTGACAAATTGTGTGCAAAATCCCTGCTCTGGTCTGATCGCTCTTGTTTGCGGAGGATTCTGAAGCAGCAATAACACCCGGCGCGTCTTTTTCCTCGCCTTTTGGTTTTTGTAATTCCCACAACGGTGAGCAGCACCGTTTAACCCTCTTCAGAGAGCCGGGGCGCAGTTGAAAGAATACCTTTTTTGTCTGAGCATACAGAACATGCATACAGTGCCTATTGACTCTGGAGGGGGGCTGGGATGGGGCGGGGGGCTCGGGAGCCACAGACGAGGCTTTGTAGCGCTTTGCTGCTGCGCCATGCTTGTCTGTTACTGAAGCCTTTAAAAGGCAAATGTACCGCAGGCGTTCCCCCGGGTATAGTAGCAAGCATTGTAGCTGTCGCTGTCTTCCTCTTCCCACCCCCCTCCTCCTCTCCCACCTCTCCTCCCCTCCCCTCGTTCACATGCATAAATAGATCAGGGAATACATAAATCAAAATAAAGATGACAGCAGGAGCGATTTAGAGACGGAAGAATCGGCAATAAAACTCCATCAAAGTGTCGTTTGAGAGCAGCGGTGCAGGCCCGGGGGCTGCTGAGCACCAATCAGAGGAGGCACAAAGCCAATCCCAGGTAGGCTGGCAGCGGGGAGGCCTGTCGTCATGACAACCCACCACACAGCCTACGCATGTACACAGGGATAGCAGGAAGGGTTTTATGTAGGAGGGAAGGGGAGCGTTTTGGATAAGTGGAGGCTGATCATGCACACACAAGAATATGTGGCAGAATGAAACTGCCCATCAACCCCAACAAAGAAGCAACCCCCCCCACATGACTGTTGATCAGGTTGGATATCTGTTACGTGCCATGGCGTAAGACTGACTGTGTTCCCATCATCGACTGTATATAAAGATGGACGACATGACAGGCTGGATGCAGTATAGGTCATAAATCCCGCCCCCTCCATGTTACCTTTTACGTATCTTAAAAAAGGCAGTTGCTAACAAGTGGCTAAATGAGACTACTAAGCGTCATCACGCTGACCGGTCCGCCTTTACAGTCTTGTTGTGTATACTCGCACTCGTGCGACCGTGGTGTAGTTTGTTAATAGCCTAACGTTAGCTTTTACTTATGGCGATTGCATTCGCATTCGATAAGTATCATAAGCGTGTGTTTGCCACAGAGCTTATTTTCTGCAATAATCCAAAACCCAATGGAAAAATCCCATTGGGTTTTAGTCGAGGGAACCAGGGCGATGCTAACTTCCGGGTTGGCCTACAATAATACGCCATCCATGCACCCTTCTAGTCATCACAGCAGTACCATCTTAAAAACAATGACGTCACCACTTTAAAAAAAAGGTCTCTAGTGTAATACTGTTTGGCAGAATAATTACATTGTGACTTGAGATTATTAAAAACTTTTTTACTTTAATGTGCCGCAATTAAAGATAATTTCAAATAAGGATAATACCACATGAGGCCATTGCTGGTCCTCATTCAATTTCAGAAGGAATCAAAACAACTCCTGAGACTTCTGTGAAGGTAATTGATCACAGCGAATGAGTAAGTGACAGTCGCAAAATCCAGGACACATCAGGATGCTGTTATTAGGCTATTAACTTTAACATTTGGAAAGAGCTTCTCTGTATTCAGTGTCCTGAATAATGAGTGTTTTTGGGAGCACCATGAGAGCAGACAGATTCTGGGTCATTACAGGATTCCCGTGTGCTCTTTTTCTGAATAAATATTTCAAGCAATAGTTTCTAAACTGGGTGGCATGGTGGGACTGTCAACATGCAGCAAGTAGGTCCTACACCCTTTTCATGTGTTTTCTGAATGGAGTTTGGAGGGATTCCTGGGTTTTTGATAACCCGCGAATGTGTTTGTGTTGCGTTAGCCCACAACATGTCCCCAATACATGCTGAATAGGCTCCGGTTCCTCTGTGGGGATAGAAATAAGGGTAACACTTTATAATAACCATCATTTATAAATGGTAAATGGATAGTTACTTAAACTTTGTTAATAGTTATTTTACTTTTAACAATGAAATGATCATTAATAATATTTATTAGTAATGCTATAATTTGTTATTTTAACAGTTTATTGTTGCGCACATTAAACCCTAAAGAAAATGTTTGTAAAACGTATATAAACATTACATAGATATTTGTAACGCTTTGTTAATGGTTAATAATTGGTTTATAAACCATCTATAAACATTATTTGGCTGGCTATTATAATGTTGCAACTGAGGATTATAATACCTTGGTTAATAAATACTTTGTAAAGCATCTATAAACATTATTTAGATATTTAATACTTGGTCAATGGTTAATAATTGGTTTCTGGTCCATCTATGTATGTAATGTTTATAGATGTTTTACAAATGATTTCTTAAAAGTTTACAAATCATTTGGTAATTATTAACAAACACTATAAAAAGTTATAGTGTGTTCAACAATAAACTGTTAATAAATACTTTACTAATGTAAACAGAATGTAATTATCGTCTCTTGTCCGCTACAATATCGAATTTATAATATTTCATATTACACAATGATAAAATAACAATTAGTAAACATTATTAATAATAATTTCATTGTTTATTAACAGTAAAATCACTATTAACTAAGTTTATTTATCTTTAAATGTATCATTTATAAATAATGGTTATTATGAAGTGTATTAATTATATTTGTTTCAGTGTCATAATGTCCATCAATAAACAAGGATGAACACTCAACCAAACCTGAAGTTAACGCCGCAGCTGCTGCGATAATTATAGAAGAAGCACAATACTGTGTGTATGCGTGAGCTCACATTATTGGCCCCGTGTAACACCGTGTTCAGTCTGCCAGTTAAGACTAACAGCGATGAAGATTCAGCCAGCGCTCGCTGTAATCGAGCTGTCATTCCTGCAGACAGCTGAGAAGAACATCCCAGCATAAATATACACACCATCAAACAGGTTTCAGACTTATCCTAAATCTGAAACTATCCACCGTGTGCCTGCGCATATCTTTATTTGATCTGAGTCTTATCCTGTCCTCACATCGGATGATGCCTTCTGAGACTGGCACGTCGTAACCGGCTGCTTCAGTCAAAAAGGCATCGAGGGGAATTTTTTTTCCCCTCTGTCTTTTTCATTCGACGATCAGGGTGACTTGTTGACGCGTCCTCCTTTGTCCTGTCGCCTCGCGTGACATCAACGCTGACATGATTACAGCTAATGGCTGTCACAGGGACTGGGTCGCAGGAAACGCTCCCAACACTATATTTAGACTTTTTACTTCGCTGCCTCTTCTCTGATTTTAGAAAGCAGACATTTGGGCTAGACACCATCTCTGGAGTTCAGTTTGACCTCCTCCTGTCAATCGACACCTTGTCAAGCTCGGTGAAAACGCCGCCACTGTGACTAGTAAAGGAGAGGATGATGACGGCGGTAATGATGATGATGGAGGCAGTGATGGTGATAAAGATGGTAATGGTAGTCGAGATGATGACAGTGGAGGTGGTGCTGATGGTGATGAAGGTGGGAGGCAGTGATGAGGGTTGAAGTGATGATGAAAGTGATGACAGTGCCGTCGGTGATGATGATGATGAAGGGGGCAGGAGTCACCTGGTGTCAGCACTTTAGAGGGAAGACTGTCGAGCTGACTAACAAGGTCTGACTCTCCTCTCCCTCTCTCCCCAGTTTGAAGCTCGAGTGTGACAAGTTGGCCAGTGAGAAGTCGGAGATGCAGCGCCATTATATCATGGTGAGTGAAGCTGTGTGTGTGTGTGTGTGTGTGTGTGTGTGTGTGTTGTGCACTAGAGATGATGGTTTGTGTCCTTTTGCCACAGTGTAATGTTTGATTCTTACTTAAAGAGGTTTATATGCAAAGAAATGATTTACTGTTCTTGTGTTTTCACCCTCTCTGTTAATCAGTACTTTCTTTCCTTCTACCCTCAACCACTTTCCCTTTGCAGTGCAATTGTTCTCTTATGTCTCTTTTTGTGCTGCTCATTTTAAAATTTCTCTCTTAAAAGGTCATTCTGGTTTATTACAACTTAAATCTTATTTTTCGTAGCTTTGGCCATCCATTCATGTACCGACAAAAATTGCACACAATAATCTATTTTCCAAGGGCGCCGTTGCTGCAGCCTGTGCTTAACGCTGCCCAAGACTATGGCGTATACCGATGGACCCCATGAGACCTTACTTCAGAAAAAAATATGTACAGCATTCAAGAGTTGAGTTGATCTCGCTTGGATTGCACCATGACTCACACATATGATGTTAGTCTTGCAGTAGTAGCATCATTTAGTTTTGTATGAAACCGCTCAGTGAACTACATCTCTCGTCTCGCACGACATATGTCACCAACACTAGCTAGCTAGCTAACTTAGCAATGTTCCAAGCACAAATGAGACGTTATCCTACCTGATGTGTTTCATCCAGCGACTCCTGGTCTTTTTATCAGCCGGGAAGCGAAAGAACAAGCGAGACCTGTTGCTGGTGTGAGTATATCCCAGTACGAAACACACAGGCATCGTAGTTTCAGAGAGAGAGATGTCACTTACTTACGTGACTTTTGGGTGTGTAGTTTTTCTAATTACGTATTTTCACACGCTGATACTTCAGCAGTTTTATAACAAACCGCCACTTTCTTGACTTGCAAATTTTTGTTTTAAATTGACAAACATCACATGTGATTCATGGAGCAATTCAAACAGGATGAAAGGAAATGTCTCTCGCTGTTGACTACTGATAATGTTTTTTCCGAAATAAGGTCCCATGGTGGTCCCTTGAAGGGGAGGGACTCTGCCTCGCTATTGTGATGTCTATTATCTCTATAGGTGAGACTAATAAGGATCAGAATCTTACAATTCAATTATGATTCTTGGTGTCACGATTCTCAATTCGAAGTTAATTCAACAAATAGAAAAGAGAGCACTCTTGCTTCAGTTCACTGTGTGCTAAACCATTCACAGCTGGCCTTGTCACCATCTGACCGAACAGACAAAGCAGAGAGAAGTCTGTACACAGCTTTTTTTATTTGAAAAAGTTCATAATAATTTGAAAGTATGTTACGGTCTTCTGCCGTAATATGAATAGTGAAATGAAAGTGTAATTTACTGACAACCACATCCGACGCCTGGACTTGCTTCTTTTGTAGAAACAGAAGTTTATCTATGTGTTATGGAGTGAGAGTGCTCCACTGTGCTGTTACTAACGTTATAACTCCAGCAGCAGAGAACATCCTCTGTGTACCAAGGGAACCCATTGTCATGGAGCAGCATCAAGCGGGCTTGGCAGTTGCCTTAATTGAAGGACTCTAGTGTCTGAAAGCTGCACTGTGGTCTCGCAAATGTTTATGTTGAGACTGTCCACCCAAGAAAGACGACAGCATCTGTTGTTTTCTCACAAATGACCTAAAATTACTTTTGTTTACGTTCAAATGACAAAGGCCTCTAGCGGCCATAGGAATGATGACTTTTGTCCATCGGGAACAAAGACGGTGATGTTATTATAGAGCCACAAAGTCCACAGAGGGAAGCAGTCGGGGTGGATGGGTGGCTGGAAAAATGGGACAAAATGGGACTTTGCCACAGGAGACTGACGATCACTTCTTGTTTTTTACTAGTCTTGCATAGCCAGACCTATTTCTACAGCGTTGTGTCAGCGCTAAAGAAAGGTCTGGCTTCACACATTATCACTCTGCTCTACGGGGGGTGGGGGGGAAAGCTCCTGCTTGTTTGTATTTGTTTAAACCAATCACAATCGCGGCACTAAACCTAGGATGCTAAATTACTTATTAGGGCTGAACAATATGGCGATATATATCGTCAAAACAATATAAAAATGTCTATCATGTATATATATATATATATATTTTTTGTATCGCGATATAGACTAGGCCTGTATTTTTTTCTCTATAATTTCACTTAAAAGTGTTACGTTCATTTTGTACTCAAGTTCTTAAAATGAGAAAATAGTACTTTTCATTTGTCAAGTATTTAATTCACACAGGAGTATACAAAAATATGCTTTACCATGTGGTTATATCTTATAGACTATTTATGTATTAATTTGTTGAATTACCAGAAAACATGCTATATAGTGATATATATCGTTATCGAGATATGAAATGACCTATATCGTTATAGAAGATTTTGTCCATATCGCCCAGCCCTATTACAAATCCTGCTATGGCAAAGGCATGACCCGCCCTACTCTGCCTCTGATTTGCTAGTACTCGTTGCCTTCGCTGGTTGAATTGGTTAGGTTTAGGTGTGAGGAGTGAAATTTTGTGGTTAACTCTTACCAAACCTAACCTCAACCAAAGTGTTGTTTAATAAAACTGAATTATTTTTCCAACAGAGACGTATATTTTGTCATTTGATTTAGAAGACTTGTTGGTTAAACCTTTTTCTGTTCCGTCAACCTTCAAGGAGAAACTAAAGTAATAAACCAATTTTTGGAGCGTCTGAGATGATTCAGAATTATTGAAGATGAGAATCTTGTGTGTTGCCTTGTTGGACTTGTTTTTAGTGAAGTTGCCGCTCTGATATCTCAACAATTAACTTGGTTAAAACAATTTATGTCTCTTGATTTTTGCAATACTTTTATTTTTAATTTAATTTTCTCTTACTATTTTTGTTATGCATTAATAAACCAAAGCAAAGTTCTTATATGTGAAATAAGGCTGTCAACAAATATTCTAAATTCAAATCTATATTCAAATAGTAAAAAAAAAACAGATATTCAAATATGAAAAATAGTATTCGATTGTGAAAAAAAGCAGCACTACCGCGGCTAGACTAAGGGAGTCACACAACGTCACTTTCATTAATTGAAAATGAAATGTAACATTGGGTCAAGGTGAACAAGGAATAATTTAGCAACAACTGTCTGTAATGATGGCAGAGAACTCTGCCGAAGAGGGAGTGACACCGTGTCCTAACAGCAAGCGGACATACAATATTTGAACGTCAATTTGGCCAATTTTGACAGCCCCGATATGAAATCCTACTTGGCAATAAACGGGATTCTTAATCTGACGATGATATCATAACCAACGTTGGCCAAAGCTACAAAAATAAGACTAGAGTTGCGTTAAATGGGAATTGGCCTTGATTATTCACTCCCTTTTTGTTTGTCGAGGGACTGTATGTGTGCTCTCTCTTCCCAACCCCCTTCATTTCCTCTCTTTCCCCCATCTCGCTCCACACATACACATTCACACACACACACACACACAGATGTGCTCGCCCGCTCTCTGCTCCACCTCAGGGCTAATCTCATTGTTGCTGGCCGTGGCTGTGTTGCCGTCTGATGTTTTGCCTCTAATTGATCCTCTGACTGGCTTTAATCTCATCTAATCTGTGCCGCCGCACTGCTCTCTCCACCATCAGCCAGCCAGCCAGCAGGCACACACAATGCACACACTCTCACACACACTTCCTCTCTGTGTGTTTCAAGCAGGTGTGAGCGCATACTATCTCACACACACACGCACATACACTCATTGTCGGCCTGATAGAAGTCGTACACACACACATAAACGCGCACATTCGGACAGGAAAGCACAATCTTGGAAAACAGATTTAATGAAAAAATGATGACACAAATCTTTCTAACTAATTGAGCATTTACGTAGTTTGCAGAAACCCAGTTCCCCCAAGTTGCCATGATTTCTTTGATAGTCGGGTAAATGTCCGGCAGGATGTGTGCTCGCCTACAGGCTGATATTATCTCCAAGGAAAGGGTTTTCATCATGGTTTGGTATTTGTATTGATCAGTTTGTAGTGTACCAGAAAGTGCACTGCAGCTTGCAGCAGTTTTTTCTATCACTGCTAGCCACAGTATATTTTATTTTTGGTGTTTTTTAAGAACACTGCTTTGCTTCCAGTTCACTCTGTGACCTAACGGGTGCATGTGCCAAAACCAAACACAGAGAGAAACCAGACAAAACCGCATACGTGCAAAGAGTAATTGAAAGGATGACGGGGAAGTTCAGTTCTGTCGGTCTGTTTTTCTGTTCTGTGTAGGATTCAGTCTCTTAAATGTTACAGCACCACCTCGTCATGCATGCGTTATAAGCCCTTGCTTTGTCATCAAAATTCAGTATTCAAAATAATCTATTACAATGTGACCAAATTCAGAATTCACTGTGTATAAGCGCAACAGTAAATGCTGCAGACTCCAGTAGGGTGCTTTTGGGCTGGGTATTGGTACTCGATACCTTGTAAGAACCCAGTACCAAGTAGTATTGAAACTTCTCCAGTTAAACGATACTTGCAGTCGATCCTTTTTGTGCCAAGATCTAGAAAAAATAACTTATTTCTGTGGTTTTGCTAGTAAGCGTTCTTCGATTTAATATGACGTGTGATTGGCCCAGCTACAATCCATACAGTCGGGATTGTCTGCACACAGCTCTGAACACTGAGCCGGCGGCTAGCAGCTAACAGGGAAAACAATGGCAATAGTGTGGACAAAGCTAGTGGTTTTAACTTGGTGGGGAACCGGAGTATGGGCATTATGCTTCCGCGACAATGCGGTCTCGCCACCGTGGGTCTGGGGACACCGTTACCACTGTATGAGCGCTGTGCAGTGCGGTGGCGATTAGCTAGCCAGTGGGACACACTGAGCCTCCATTCACATGATGGGTATCGAATGAAGTATTGGTATCGGTGTTACTGTAAGGGTATTGGTACTGGCATAGTCATTTTCTAAACGATACCCAGCCCTAGGTGTCTTCGTAAACCATTCGGTCACTCTGATCTATTACCTGTCTTTTTGCCTAATCAGTAAACTTGCCAATTGTTCTCTTCTTTAACATAAAGTGGAATAGAGCTAAACAAATAATCGTGGTACCAAACCATCTGAGAACTATTGTGTAGAAGCACTTTGGTTTTGAAACCACAGATATCAAAAATGAACGGGCTGGTCTAGTAGGACTGGGCAATATGGAGAAAATCAAATATCACGATATTTTTGGCCAAATACCTCAATAGCAATATTGTAACGATATTGTAGGCTTGACTATTGGTGCTTTCACAAAACATTTACACAATGAGATTTTTGATAAATAATTATCAGTAATGTGGATATAATTACTAAGTGGGTAAATAATAGAACAGTCTGGTAAGTTCAGAAAAATACATCACTTTACTGTAATGCAGCCTTAAAAATCAGGAAAAGACAACAATTATGCCATACCACAATATCCAAAATGATATCTAGTCTCATATCACAATATCGACATAATATCGATATATTGCCCAGCCCTACGGTCTAGCAGAGACCTAACAGCAGCATAAATTACATTTATATAACCACAATAACAAAATAAAATGTTTTGGGGTGATGACGTCATAAAATATGACGACAGCCTTCATTCAAAAACCTCAATAGAAGCTTTGAGTGTAAAAAAAAAAAAACATTTGGTACAGCCCTAGTGTCTGCTGCTTTTTAAAAACTCAGCTGCCTGCAGGACAGAAAAACTGAAGTCACCTGTAATGTTGTCACACGCTGAGGCAGCGGAGGCAACACGAACGAATGAAACAATTCTGCAGCGTATTTTACGATTAAGCTACGTACGCTGCGGTTGTTCAAACAAAAGATATTTTCTTCTGAAATACAAAGGGATTTTCCTGAGTCGAAAACCGGCTCAAAATGTTGCGATTAAATTGAACTATGAATGCAATATGGCTTCTTCCTCCTCCTTCACTCACAAACTCCTTATGCACATGCACGCACGAACACACCATGCACAAACACGCACACACTTTCAATTGCACTTCCACTCCATCAGTGGCAGGCCCGGCCTTGTATCCCCACAACGACCACCCCCTCCCCCCACTCCTTCTCTAATAGCATATCAGGTTGCCCCACTCCCCCGGCCAGCGGCAGCACCTCCATTTCCCCAGCGCTGTAATTACTTTAGGGAGCTTCCGCGTGGGCGCGAGCAGCTACAGAGAAAAAGAGTGTGTGTGTGTTTAGTGTTTCTATGCATGTGTGTGCACGTGCATTCACGTACAAAATAGTGTGAGATTGAACAGAAAACAACGGTGGCGTGTGCGTGTGAGTAAGAGCAAACGAGTGACAGAAATGAGTGTGTGTGTGTGCGTGTGTGTGTGTCCACATTTCAGTGTGAGAGATGTGTGTGTTGTTTGTTTTCCAGTGACAGAGCCAGTCCCCCCTGCAGACAGAGTGGGTGATTAACAGGGTTGACGCCTAGAGGGTGGCCCTCTCATTAACACTGAACTCACACACACACACACACACACACACACAGGGGCTCTTTCTCTACTCTTGCCTTTTCTCTCTCAGTTCCTTTTCCTATTTGTAGCCGTGTGTCTTCTCTTCTCTTTTTATTTGTGCGTGCAGGTGTGTTTGTGAGCGGGAATACTTTAGTCTTTAAGATGTCATAGATTATAGTAGGGCTGCCCGCTCTTAGTCTTTTATAGTCGACTAATTGGTTGTTTTGGTTTTTAGTCGACAAAGATTTCTTTGGTCGTTTAATTGTTTATTATGCTTTTTTCACGCTGAATGACTTATTTCCAAGGAACTTATGAGCTCATCTCTGGTAAACACAAGATCTATAGTGGTGCTTTTGTGTGATTCTTTGCGGAGAAACTCAGTTTCACAGATCTGTCGATTAAATCAAATAATCGATTAGCCAGCAAACTCATATGACTGTTAGTCGATAAGAATTTATTTGGTCGAGGACAGCCCTACTAGGTTGAGAGTCTATATCATGTTAAAAGTAGTGTCAAAGTTGACACGTTCATGCGAATTTGTTTTAACGCCACTAATTTCTCTAACGGGTTAATGCAACGTGCGTTTTTTTAAGTTGTAGCGTGCTACATGAAACTAAAAAACCTAAAGAATCCATCAGTACCAACCATGTCATACTAGCTTGTTGCCAAGGAGGCTAAATAACGCTCCAAACTTAGGCTAAATTTTGGCGAGGAAAAACTGGCATGGCCATTTTCGGAGGGGACCCTTGACCTCTGACCTCAAGATATGTGAATGAAAATGGGTTCTATGGGTACCCACGAGTCTCCCCTTTACAGACATGCCCACTTTATGATAATCACATGCAGTTTGGGGCAAGTCATAGTCAAGTCAGCACACTGACACACTGACAGCTGTTGTTGCCTGTTGGGCTGCAGTTTGCCATGTTATGATTTGAGCATATTTTTTATGCTAAATGTAGTACCTGTGAGGGTTTCT